>VXBW01003904.1:1755406-1790322 GCA_013400375.1 Thinocorus orbignyianus | reverse complement strand
GGGGAGAATCACCTCCCTGGCCCTGCTGCTCACACTTCTTTTGATGCAGCCCAGGCTGGGGTTGGCTTTCTGGGCTGCCAGGGCGCACTGCCGGCCCGTGTTGAGCTTCTCATCCGTGAGCACTCCCAAGATTATCAGTGTATGTGTTCAGAGGTTAGGAACTTGTAAAAATAATACATCATCATATAGTTAAAAAACATACCATAATGAATGTGCCCAAGATGTAAAAAAGTTAAGATGACATGGTAGTCTTGCTTCTAGTATTTCTGAGTGAGTGCTGTACTTTAAAACAGTTATGAAGTTTATAGCCTCTCTGATTGTAATAAGCTCCTGAAACATTTTGTTGTCTTTTTTTTTGACCAGAACGTGTGATCAGCTGCGTTGCACGGCTTGCGACTTCCGTGTGTCACTTTTCAATGACTACATCTGGGATCAATCCTGTGATTATCTTTTTTTCAGGTATGTCTGAGGTGGGTTTGGTAATTTTTTGGTAATACGGTAAGTATTGTGTTACTGTGCTTTGGGGCTTGATAGGAATGGAGAAGAGGGAAAGTCCTGAGGACTCCTTTGTAACCTAAAAAGGAGCGTGTGTGCGGCCTGTTTGGTGATCACATGGCAAAGTCTGCAGGGACAGGGGTGCAACATCTGCTGCAATCTGTTTTCGTGTCTTCCCACTTCTTTCCCCAGCATTCTTCCTTTCTGTTTTTTAAAATTCAGGTTTTGCTAATTAAAAGGCATCTTTACTGCTGAAATAATCAGATAATCTGTGGGGTGGGTTGGCCTCTGGGGCACCATTGCAGGATGCCTACAAAGTGAATGTAGACTGCTCAGCATGTGCTTCTCACCATACCTTCAGTCACAGGCTTTGGTTCTTTCAAGTCAGATTTTGTTTTTCCCGTACCAATATTAAGCTGTCATGTTCAGTGAAAAGCAAATAGTTTGATTTCTTAACAGGCTTTTTTTGAAGGAAGGTTTAGTTAAATGGAGGAGTGGGATTTTGGGGTTTGTGTTATATTATGATGTCTTTAACTGTTTCAGTTTCTTTGAAGACTTAAAATTGAGGAGTTCGTATTTCCAGTTTCTCTAAAACTGTATCACTAAAACGTAGTGAATGGTAGTGTAGTAAGCAGACTGCTAATACAGACTTCAAATTTGGATTCTTTTTATTTTGATAAAGTCTCTGCTCGTGGCTGTTACACTGCTGGAGGTAATGAGTGTGTTCAGAGCATGTGCTTGGCCACCAGGGGGTGTGACAGCCGGAGCAGAACAGCGGTGGACAGATACCATCTCCTTTTTCATTTTATTCTTTTGTGTTAATTACGTGTGAGGTTTCTCATGTATTTTCCTTCCAGTTTCAAAATTTGTGTTTCTCTTTGAGTGCAGGTCTTATTTTCCCACTATTTAAAACAGCATTAAAAATACAGTGCTGCACTAGTCTTCTGACATGAGTCTGGTTGCTGAAAAGGTTAAATAAAAATATGGTTCCTTTATTTACTCAAAAAAAAATCTAAATTATTCTGCTTTTGAGATCTTGAAATTAATAAAAAAAAAATTTGAAAAGACATGAAAGGCATTAGTATCAGATACTTGTAACTGATGAAAATATGTAATCTTTAGCAAGATATTTACCTATTTATTTTGAGTAACCTGAATTTTAAAAAGCGACTTGAAGATTAAACAATTGCCTTCCATTAATAGGTGCCAGATCTCTTTTTCTAAAAATTCTTCCATTGATTTTTTTTTCTTCATGGAACTGGGCTTGTTAATATTGTTTTTGAACATTTCAGTGGTGACTAATTGATGACCAGGAGGAGGTCATGAGAGCAGGGGTAGTTAAAATGCTAAATTTTCCCTTGTTTTTTGAAACAACTTGTTTTTGTAATAGCCATGCTGATTTTTCATTTGTTGTGGTTGACTCTTGCACAGGGATTATTTGTAGTTTGATGTACATTCTTTCCTTTTATGGCCATTTCATTTCAGTCACTTTGACAACCATCCTGAGTAACAGTCCCTGAGGGAAAGTTTAACTCCGTAGTTGTACCCATTCTGCATAGGCATTTTTACAGTAAGTTTGATAAGATAAACACATTTTGGGATAATTTCTTAACACAAGGATTACCTTTACCTGGTTTTCTTCCCAACTCTTTCTCTGGAGGCTGATACAGGGTCTCTAAACCCGACAGAGAACATTGCTTACAAAAATGTCAATCTGCACTTGATCTGAGAATACAGCAGCTATGTACCGAGACTGCTCTCAGGAAAGGATTGTGTTCAAAACAGAATTTAAACATATCCCTAAATTAATATCTGACAGTGCTACTCAAAAAATATTCTTAAGAGTTTTTCTGAATTGAAATGGCCTGATGAAAAGATTATTTTTATTTTTATTTTTTTTACAAAAAGCACGATCCTAAACTGAACTCACTTGATTGGCAGGAATAACATGCCTGAGCTCAGTAAACTGAGAGCAAAGATGATAAAGAAGAAAGGAGCCCGAGCATATGCTTGTCAGTGCAGCTGGAGATCCATTGATGGACTGACTGAGCTCCAAACAGAGCAGCAGCTTCGGTGGGTTTGTGGCAAACACGCAGAGTGAAGTCCCTGTGTGTGGTACCTACTTGTGCAGAAACAGGTCATAAACTCAATTTGTTTCCCACTCAGTTTTCTGAGAACAGATGGAAACCTGAATCCTTAGATCTAGAAATAGATCATAACACCCAGACTCCAACCCAAAACCTTTTTTTTTTTCGATTTAACTGTCTTGCAAGCAATATGGAGAGTTGAATTCTTAGAAGAAACAGCCAGTTTGGAGGCTTTCTGGAAGCTAAAGATGGTTAAAGCTCATACTCCATAGAGTTAAGAAAGGAAGAGGAAACTGACAGATTGAGGCACGGGGCAAAGCACCTTGAGACTGTTCCTCATGTGTAGCAGAGAGCCCTGTTTCCCGTGTCTGCAAAATCTTGGACTCAAAATGGTGAGTTGGGATGCAGCCATGACACACAAGGGGATGGATTTCTGCATGGAAATTAATACTGCTCTTCTGCTTTACTCACAGCTGTTAATGAGCAAGTGGTCATAGATCTCTTAAAAAATTACTGCGAGATCAGCTCTCACCTCAGAGGTTTCAGCACACCCCAAAACTTTACTTTCTTTTACCGACCAGTAGCCAAAAACTGCAGGTGCTGGAAATTTCCTTCCAGTTCCTACTGCTTTCTTTAAAGCATTTTCTGCTGACTAAAGCCTTTTAACCATGGTGAATTTCTTGGATCTCCCTTCAGCCTTCACTGCAAGATGTGGACATGTTATTGTGCAATTATTAAATATTGTGCAATTTAAAAAAGATTCTGAAGAATATATGACTCTTCTATCAATATTTTCAACGGAAAAAAGGCCCAGGCTTTTAAGAGTGAGATAATATATATCCCCACTGATGTGCAAATTTGGATTTTTAACAGTTTCATGTAGCTCTCATTTCAGCTTCACTTCAAAATACTCCATATTCAGAAAGTGTAACTGTCCTGTTTCAACACATTCCCTTCTCCCAGTAACGTCGTAAAACTACTCCCAGTATCATGTTACTTGGTGAATTGTCTTGATTACAGTTAATGTCACTATAGTTTATGAGCTCTTTCTTTTCATTATGTATAAATAACACAGGAGATGGATTTGGGGTTTGGGCGGGCAGAGAGGAAGGAAAGGATTACCAGTCCTGGCAATTACTACTTTGAAAAGTGTTTCAAAATGGGAAGTCTGTCAGTATTTTTGCTCTGCAGTATGTGATACTGTACAGATAAATTCAGAATTACTTACTTTGTGTAATTCTATACAGAGCCATTTCTTTTTTCTGTGAAGTTTTGTTCATGGCCCTACACTGTACATTGTCAATCTGTTCTTTTTCTGAGCTTTTCTAAAACAATTGCATGGTTTTTCTTTCAGAGGTCATATCTCAAAGCTGTCACTTTGTCTGTACCCCTCTGAAAGAGCAGATCCCAGCAGTGACCAGAGCCTTAGTGTGTTCTGCATCCTGCTGACCTTGTCCCCTACAGAAGTGGTTTTTTGGAAGGTGCAGAGGACCAGCAGTGTGCCTGGGATTCCTGTGTATGTAAACACTGCTTTGGTGCTGTGGAGTGCATATTCCAGGGCCACCTGCAGCCTTGCTGGTAGGTTCAGAGGTGACATGGCTTTGGAGAGCTACTACTTGGCATAATGGTATAGACATATTCAAGGTCTCATATTGTTTCAATGCAGTTGGTGTTTCAGGCTGCAGTTTCAACTTCTGCAATCTGAAACTGCAGGTTCAGGAGACAGACCCAGTGACCAGTTGATTAATGTCAACTCCTGGAAGAGGTCTACTTGCCTTTGTGTCCTTTGTGAAGAGATAGCCCCCGTGTGTACCGAGCAGTAGGTATTCCTGGGTTTTTTGTCCAGTAGGCATAAGTGATTTCCATTCCCAGAGAATATTAGTGCTGATGGTAAGAGAAGAGCCCAGCAGTAGTATGCAATTTGTTAACAGGCCCTAGAAAAGAATAAACCTACTGCCCAGTCTTCTTGAAAAAGAAGCATGCATTTCAGAAAGTGCTGAGTTGCCTTGGCTTACCTCTTCCAAGGTCATTTAAAACTGATGAGCAAGTAGCTCCATAGGATGCTCTTTTGGCTTGGATTTGCACTGGAACTTGAGCCACAATGTAGGGAACAAGTTAGGCCAGCAACTTATGAGCAGGAAACGGAAAATCCTAACACCCATCTCAGTTCATGAGACCAGGTCTTATGTGACTTGGAAAAGGAGCTTGTCTCCTGTACCCTGCTTTAAACAAACCCCAGAAATAGTCACCCCCTTTGGAACAGTTCGCACTACCAAGCAGGGGGAGCAAGTTGTGCAGAAACAGAAGTTTAAAACATCTGTGCTGGTGGTTGTTATGACAAGAAAAAAGCCTGCAGCACTAAAAAAGTGGAGACTAGGAAAGAATCGAGACAAAAGGACTAAGAATATAGGAGAAGTAAAAAGTATTAACACCAATATCTATTAACAATATTAGTCACCGTTTTTCCTAGGTCAACTCATCCTTCAGTCTTCATAGAATCATGGAGTAGTTTGGGTTGGAAGGGTCTGCTAAAGATCATCGGGTCCAGCCTCCCTGCTGGGAGCAGGGACATCTTCAGCTAGATCAGGTTGCTCAGAGCCCCATTCAACCTGACCTCGAATGTTTCCAGCGATGGGAAATCTACCAGTGTAAACGTTTTCTTCCTTATATCTAGTCTAAGTCTTCCCTCTTTTAGTTCAAAGCCACTACCCCTTGTCCTATTGCAACAGGCCCTGCTAAGAAGTTTGTCCCTGTCTTTCCTGTAGGCCCCCTTTAGGTACTGAACGGCCACAATAAGCTCTCCTTGGAGCCTTTTCTTCTCCAGTCTGACCGACCCAACTCTCTCAGTCTGTCCTCACAGGAGAGGTGCTCCAGCCCTCCATTCATTTTTGTGGCCCTCCTCTGGACCCAATCCAACAGGTCCATGACCTTCCTGTGCTGAGGGCTCCAGAGATGGATGCAGTTCTCCAGGTGGGGTCTCACCAGAGCAGAGCAGAGGGGCAGAATCACCTCCTTCAGCCTGCTGGCCACGCTTCCTTTGGTGCAGCCCAGGATACGGTTGGCCTTCTGGGCTCTGAGTGCACGTCACTGGTTCATGGCCAGCTTTTGATTCCCCAGAACCCCCAGCTCCTTCTTGGCACGGCTGCTCTTAATCCCTAATCCCCCAGTTCGTACTGGTACCAGGGGTGGCCCTGACCCAGGTGCAGGACTGTGCACTTGGCCTTGTTGTTCTTGATGAGATTCACATGGGCCCACTTCTCTTGTTAGCCCAGAGAGTTATGAAAAGAGCTCATGTTCTGGGTAGAGATTGTTGTCAGACTGTTGTGTCACTAACACCATTAAGACTTCACTCCAAGCACTGAAAATATTAGAAAGTAATCTAAATTGGTAAATGGAAGTGGAAACCTGTGCATTCCCATGAAATCATTGTGTTCACTCAAGTGTAGTCACTTGTTTCTGGCCTTGGTCAGAATGGTGAGATATGGCAGCTCTCTGTCCAAGTAAAGTTTTAAACCAGTGCAGAAATAGTGCTTATTGTATTGCTTTTCATTACAGAATTCAGCGTATTTCCAGATCTGAGAATAGTTATGTTGTCATTAAATACAATTATTTTGTTGTAAGTAAGAGTGGTATGAAGTATTTGATTTCCCTTCCTTTCCTTTCTTCAGTTACATGTTACAAACCACTCCAAAGAATGTATAGAAAGGTAAAATTAGAGCTGGAATGTTCATTTGATGAAGGTATTGTAAGATTGCACAAGATTTTCAAGCCACAGCCCAGACCCTAAGTGATATTTCCGTGTCAGTTATCTGAGATAGCAGGGATTATGTGAAGAATTTGGGGTAAGAATATCATTCAGCTGTTGTCAAACGGAAGTGCTGGAGAACAGTTTTGCCAAGTATAAATGTGACCATTGTTTTCCTCCAGTTTCTTTGCTCTGGAAGAAATAATATCATTTCTGTTTGTGAAATGGGCAAGGTGAAAACTTGAGACTTTGGTTTTGTTTGAGCGATACGCTTGGAAATTGTCTCGCCTGAGGCACGAGTCTGTAGCAGATCCCTCAAGAAAACAAAAGCACTGAAGGGTGACAAAATGAGAATTCACTTGGAAATGTAGGCAGGGGTTTAAAGTCATGCCAGCTTTTCTAAATCTGTGCTCCTGCAGTGCTTCTGGACAGGAGTCCGATGTACAGAGTCCAAGAGCTTCTCTTTATCAAATTTTATTGTGCTGCTTTAAGTGTATCTCACTTTTTTTACCTGCAAATTACGGAGGATTTCCAACCCAGATGCTGAATATAGCTCAGAAGGGTAATTATTACAGATCTTGTCCTGCCATGAAATTTAACTTAGAGGAGCATAATAGCATGACAATATTGCAAGCTCTGCACTGCATAAAATTGAAGAAAGATTTTGTTTTCCTGAACACCCATTTCATTTCTGGAGGGAAGGTATCCTGCAAATTCCAGGGCACTGGAATCTGCTGCTTGTTGAAGGGCGGTTCGCTTCTCTTGTGTCCTGACATGTGAGTCTTTGGGTCGTGTAACCAGCGCATGTGGCCATCACACAACAGGACAGGAGCTCTGCTGGGGGCTGCATGGGCAAATTTTTCCCATTGCCGGGCTCTTTTTGCTCAAGACCTGACCAGTTCTGCCTGTTGTGTGACATCTGGTATCTGCAGACAGGCCAGCATGGAGTGAAGCGGTGTCAGGCACCCTTCCTTTGTGATGGCCACAAATGCTGCCTGGGTCTTGGCACGTGTGCTCCAAGGAAAGTGTTTTTCGCATGTTGATGCTTCAACAAAATAAAAAGTTGGAATAAATCTGGACTGTGTGTTGTGCTAATTCTCTTGTGTTGTTGCTATCCAAGAGAAGCCTTCTGAAAATGATGTGGGACCATGTTTTCTCTGATTTCCGAAATGCCCTTAATACAAAAATTTCCTGCTCGTAAGAAACAGTAAATGCCGTTGTGTGTTCTCTCACATCAGTGGGGATGTAGCAGATACCTAAGCAGCAGAAGAACTTTAATATTCTTTAACAGACAACATGAGCACCTCTCCTATGAGGACAGGCTGAGAGAGCTGGGACTGTTCAGCCTGGAGAAGAGAAGGCTCTGGGGAGACCTGAGAGCAGCCTTCCAGGATCTGAAGGGAGCTCCAGGAGAGCTGGGGAGGGACTCTTTGTCAGGAAGTCTAGTGACAGGACGAGGGGTAATGGTTTTAAATTGGAAGAGGGGAGATTTAGGTTAGATATTAGGAAGAAGTTCTTTCCTGTGAGGGTTGTGAGGCACTGGAACAGGTTGCCCAGGGAAGTTGTTGATGCCCCATCCCTGGAAGTGTTTATAAGGCCAGGCTGGATGGGGCTTGGAGCACCCTGGTGTGGTGGGAGGTGTCCCTGCCCAGGGCAGGGGGGTTGGAACTTGATGATCTTTTAGGTCCCTTCCAACTCTGACCATTCTATGATTCTATGAGGAGAGCACATTATGTTACAGAGAGCTCATGAAGGTGGATGAATTTACCACATTTCTTGGATGTTTGCCATGGATAAAAGCTGGATCTGGTTGCTGTGGGAGATGGCATACAGATAAATTCCTTGCAGAACAGGATGCTGGTACCTTTATGTGTCAGCCAAGGCAGGTTATCATCGTACTGAGAGATGAATCGTGGAATCAGAGAGTTGCTGTCCCCTAGATCTTGCTGTAGGAAACTGTCCTTAGTACTGGGAAGAAGTTGCTCCATGTATGGGAGTTGGATCAAACCTTGTTTCTTCATAATGGAGAAGTGTTGCGTGGCACACACAGAGCAGCAGGCGTAAATATTTCCTCGATTCCATTCTGAATTTGCTCTCCAGCTGCTGGTGCTGTTCAGGTAGTCGCTGCTTCCCAGACCTAGCGGGCAGCATGGACTTGGGTGAGGACACACAGAAAACCCCACTGCCCCAGGAGTCCTCCTGACTTGCCTTGCCTAGGACTTGGGGTGTCACGGTTTACCCTTAGAAGGTGGTGTGGGGGTGTTTAATTCACGTTGACCGCTTTGCTTTAAACGCAATTTGGGTTGAAATGTGATTTTACGGTCTAGTCTGCAGAGGGCAGAGCAACACCAGAGTCCTGCAGTTCAGGCTTCTGCTTGGCTGACACAAACCCGCACTGCTGCTTTTTCCTGGAATAATGAAGGGTTACGTGCCCCCGACTTGGGATTCTTGCATTTGTTTCCTAATGGTGTATTTATAAGTGGGGTAGCCAAATCTGTAGCAACCCCACTTGATTTTTGTGTAACTTCATCCACACGGTCCTCAAGTGGTCCTTGACCAACGCTGACACGGATTAACTTTTTTAGCTGTCAGCAAAAGAAGCATTAAAAACTGTGTGTGTATATACATAAGTGTATGTATGTCTATCCTCTAACACCACCAGTGGAAGAACTAAATTGCCTTTGGGATTTATCTTTCACCCTGCCCAAATTAATTTTCCCTGAAAATGTTGTTAAGTGGTTTTGGCAAGTAGAGGTTGTGTACTTTGGGATCACATAATATCCAGTACAAAATTTATGCAGCACATCACCCCAGATGTAAAAAGATGGCAGAACTTAAAAAGAAAGTGGTAGAAAGTCAAGATTTAAAAATACCAAAAAATTGTTCAGGAAACCAGTAAGTGTGAATGTACAAAGCAGATTTATAGCGGATGGAAGTGAATGTGATCTCCAGTAACTGGTGAAGTTGTGCCTATTTCTGTAGAAAAGATGAGGTGCTTTTAACTAGAAGCACAAACGTATCATAGAATTACAGAATAGTTTGGGTTGGCAGGAACCTTTAAAGGTTATCTAGTCTAACCTCCCCTGCAATGAGACATCTTCAACTAGATCAGGTTGCTCAGAGCCCTGTCCAACCTGACCTTGAATGTTTCCAGGGGTGAAGCATCTATCATCACTTTGGAAAACCTGTGCCAGAGGTGGTTTCACCACCCTCATGGTAAAAATTTTCCTCCCCATCTTTCCTGTAGGCCCCCTTTAGGTACTAGAAGGACTCAATAAGGTCTCCCTGGAGCCTTCTCTTCTCCAGTCTGAACAACCCCAACTCTCTCAGCCTGTCCTCACAGGCTCCAGCCTTCTGGTCATTTTTGTGGTCCTCTGCTGGACCTGCTTCAACAGGCTCATGTCTTTCCTGTGCTGAGGGCTCCAGAGCTGGACGCAGTGCTCCAGGGGGAGATAACGAAACCATGAAACTTGAGTTTGCTTATTTTACTAGTATCATCTAAATTTAGTCCAGTTACACCACAGGTGAGTGATCTCTGTAACACTTCATTTTTTTTACTTACTTACTTCCCTGTAATAGGAGAAATAGCTGAAGAAACAGTTTTAGCAGAGAAAATAGGAACAAGCAAGGCTGAGTAGCGCTGGGAGAGGCTGCATATGGGATAGTTTTGTGAGAACACTTGTTCAGGCAAGAAATAAGCCATTGGTTTTTTGTTTGCTTCTAAACTAAAGACATATCTAAGGGAAAGAAATAAAAATAGGGTGCTGTAGTTCAGTGTCCCACAAACAACTTGCCAAAAGCAAGCACAAAACTTCATATGTCCTTTCTAGGAGGCTTTTAGGATTGCAATTCCAGGGTCTGGCCCAGAAGATGAGCGGGAATCCACACACCCCCATCCACTGTCCTTCGGTCACTTCCAGCCCAGGAGCCTGAGCTGCAGAGGGAAGCAGGAGGGACTTCATCCTCAGAGGGTACCTGCTTGCTTCCACATGAAGATGGTGTGGAACACATGAGCTGAGTACAACTTACATGGGTTCGGGAGGTGTTCCTCCAAAATTTGTAAGAAGAATTTCCTGCGGTATTTTGAAAGTTGTTTCCTGGTGATATATTTTAGGCACAAGAGCTAACATAGTCAGATGTGGTACAATGTCAGATATTTAGTAATAAGAGCTAATATATTCAGAGCTACTAAAATCCTCTTAGCCAGTGGTTTATAACTGTTATTCAAATATAAGCAAATGAAGTTTTTCATGAGAGTGTAGTGAAACTGAAACCCTTACAGCCTCAGAGCTTATACTAATGCACTGGGAGGCAGAGAAGAGGAAGACATTCTCATACTGGTCCAACAAATGCATAATATTCTAGCTCCAAGTACCTTAAATACTTCTATTTAAAAATGGGGTTGTTTACAGAGGGGGAAAAGTGTTAACTCGCTCTTAAACAATGGTAGGATGTTTACTAAGTAGCCATAAAATTTTTCAATCTATATTTAAAAGCAAACAATGTGGCTTTACTCTAAGACAATGCAATATATGGTATAGTAATTACAGGGAATGTACATCTTTCAGCTCCAGCAATGAAGCTCCAGAATACTCAGCAATCTGACTGTGCTCAGAAGCCCATGTCCTGGCCACCCCGATGTAAACAGCGCTCACAGGAAGGAGGGAAGCAGCCACCAGAGACAGGAAGGTTGAATTTAGCATCAAACTCCTTATCTAGGCAGAGCGGGCTGCTCAGGATGCTGGTGTGAGGAAAAGTGTATAAACTGCTCCAGACTGGGATAGCTGCCTGGCCCTTCCTGGGGACACCACTCACATCGAAGCAATCAGGGTACAATCTTGAGCACGCAGATGGGTTTAGGAAGAGATTGTATCCTGAGGCCAGTTATCCAAAATTACGCTTACCACAGCGTGTTACCATCTTGTTCAGTCTCGCTTAGCGTCACTTGCAGGAAGAGGTGGATCTGCATGCTGAAGTAGGAGGGTGTGTGTCTTAAAAATAAAAGCTTTATCATTATAACACTTATTAATAGTTTTACGAGTCCTAAAGAATTAGAAGCCTTTCCTGAATACTAATACGCACTGCAATATCTGGTTTAATTTTTAGATTATAGGTTTAATATCAGAGCTGGAACAGCTCCGGTTCCAACACTTTAGAGATAAAAGCTGCTGCAGCGTTGTTTTACGTGCTTTGGATCAGTGAGGCGACTTGTTTACAAGTGGAAGATAAGTGTCTTCAAAACATTCTTGCAGTGTAATCAGTTGCTCATTAACATTTGATGCCCGGTTTCCTTTTGATTTCCGGCCCTGAGCCTGTAGCACAGCAAGGTACCATTCAATCAACATGTGCTCCTTGGTGGCTGAAATGAAGAGTTAACACCAAATTGTAGTGTCCTCTGCGTTGATTTTCCTATGAATGATGACTCTTATTTCTCCCATCTTCCCCAAAAAATACTACAGAATTATTTCAGATTGTCTCAAAACTACTCAAGCAAAGACTGAGACCTGGAAACACTTTAAAGGTGGCTTTCAGTTGCATCTTCCCACGTGTCTAAAACACCTCTTTTCGTATTTTTTTTTCCATGCTAAATATATATTTAGTTCAATTCCAGTAAGGAAGGCTGGAAACAATTAAACTACATCTATCCTGCGTAACTGCGAAGAGAATGTTCTGGATTTGAATTGCTACAAGTAAAACCAAGCAGATATCAGGGCTCCCTCTGTTCTGCCAGCTGAATGTGAGTACCACACACCAGCAGCAGCCTCCGGAGCGTGGGAGGGCACGGTAACACAGCCATCAGCAGTCTGAGTGCCCGGAGCATCCAGCCAGGTGCTTCACACCAGGGTTCCTAGTGTAAGTTAAAATCCCTCATCCTTCTGTTTTTGCAAAAGACTTCCCTCCCCTGACCCGTGCTTTATTGGAAATCCCTCCTAAAACCTGGAGAGCATTACTTCTTTATAAAGAATATGTTTGTAAAGTGGATAATTTCCAGATGTCAAATGGTTTCTCAGACCTTGCAATAACAATTCACTGTTCGGGATTCTCAGCCAGCACTGGGCATGTGGTTACCTTGGGTATTTTCAGGATCCATCGTAAGGCAAATGACACCTTTAAAGAGGGGAAAAGCAAACAGCCTAATGGGCACCTCACGGCCCAGAGCACCTCATCAGGTTTGTCCCAACACATTCTCGCGTCATTGTTCGATAGGGTAACAGGCCATAAAAGAACGAAGCAGCTACTTTCCTTTTCTGTCAGATGTTGCAAGTTACTCATATTTCCTGTTCTGCTATTTAAAGCACCAAGGGCTGAAAATGGGAGTTCATTAACTTGTCTGAAATGAAATATTTTCCTGTCTTTTTAGAGCCACGTTTGAATGAATGACAGAAACAGAGGCCTGGAGGGCATCTCCGAGAAGAAGGCAGTGCCTTCTGCCCTGAGAGAGGATCACCCTCACTGGAAGCTCAGGCTGAACCCTGGTGCAGGTGGCCACCAGAAACCTCCCCCTGGACACAGTACACATCAAAGAAAGAGAGACCAGGGGTTTCTGTGCTGGCTGTTCAGTGGGTCCCCAGGGGGACAGTAGAAACACCTCTCCCTCTCTCCCTGCTGCCTGATGGGTTGGGCTGTATTTTAGCCAAGAACAGAAGTACGTGGGAGAAGGCGGGAGAATTTCAACAAGCTAACGCCAGTGGTATTTAAGCACCAAATCCCTCTCTGTGTTTTTGACAGTCTCCCCTTAACTGAGCACATTCACACTTCAACCATTTAAAAATAAAACGTTGCTTCCCACACTTTTTTCCTTTCCTGTCAGCTGTTGTTTTCTTTGCGAAGTTGAAACTGTGCTTGTTCGTCCTTCAGAAAAAAATCTTATCTCAGTCTGGACAGCCTGGGAAAAGCTCAGGGCATGCTTGTAATGCAAACTTTGAGGAAGTAAATGTAGTTTCTCAATGAGTCTAACGAATTCAACTGTCGCGTTTGACAACCATCCTTCTAAACTTTTGATGGATAAAGAGCTTGCTGCTCCAGGACGTGCCGTCTAGTGCTGCGGGCCCGAGTGTAGCGCCAGGCCCCAGGAGGTCACAGGCCACGTCTGAGAGGCCCAAGAAGGGTAACTAAGAAAAGCAAGTCTGTTGTCAGCAGCCTTAAATTTGCTGTGCTGGAGTCTGGAAAAAAATAATGTGAGGGTTTGCAGCCTGAATGAAAGGTCTGAGAGCAAGGCCACCAGCCGGGCAGGGCAGCTGCTGTGCTTTTCAAAACACAAAGGCAAAGTCTTCCTGCAATGCAAAAATGTTTGCAGGAAAATCTTTTCATTCGAATATATTCTGACTCAGCACCAGCGTGTAAACTTTAGACCATGAACATACTTGTGTATGAACATCCTCACGTGAGTCGCTGCCGCGTGGGTAGATGTGGGTGAGCACCGAGGGGCCTGCTCCCTGGGAAAGCACAGCTGAGCAGCTCACCTCGCTCGGCTAATTATACTCTAGGAAGCTCTAACATACAGCACCAAACCATCCTGCCAGCTACAGGGCTCCAGTTTTTCCTTCATGCATCTTAAATGCAAAGAAAGGAGCTCCCACCAGGAGTTTCTCAGTGGTTGCTGCCAAAAGAGTAGCAATGGGTTTGAAAGAGGAAGGAGCTAGAGGATGCTGCCTGCCTGGAGGTAAAAGACAGCAGAGATCCTTCCACACATCCTTCTCCCCTAAATCCCACACAGGGAGCAGGGATTTGGGGATCCACCTTGTAGGCAGTGGGAGAAAAAGAAGAAGGAGCCTGTCGAGCACCAGGGTGCTGAGCCTGAGGAAGGCAGACATTGGCAGCCAGAGAGTGGGGAAAGAGGAGAGGGAGAAGGCAGGCTGCACTTTTTCAAAGGTTTGGGGAGTTCAGGCAATGAGTAGTCATGTACATTACTTACCTTTTAAAATCTCTCCATACACTGCTAACAATTAAATAAAAAAATAATAAAGATCACATCTCTTAGTGAGGAAAGAAAAAAAAAAGATAAAGAACTTAAAAGCTAGAATAAGCTTCAGCCACGGCCTTGAATCAGTATAAATAAGATGTAGGCCTCACCCAGAGATTTTTACACCTTATAGTACTGAGAAATTATCTTTGTTTGATTCATAAGATAAATCAACATGATGCAAACAACATCGGGAACTTAGTAATTTCAAGAGGAGTTGATGCTAAAATAAGGTACGCTAGTGCTGAAATGCCTCCCAGTAGGATGACCTGACACGTGGTTGTGTAATGGGGATAAGTACAGTATTTCTTCGGAGCATTAACCTGAATTAAAGGATGAAATGGCTGGGCAGGGATCAAGTGACACTCCTGGTCACTGCTGAGGCCTTGATAAGTATTAGAGGAACTGCAAGACCATCATTTAAATACAGAAAATCTCACCGAGGAGCGCACCAGGTTTCTTGCAAGGGATTTCTTCTCCTACAGGACCAGACCAGCTCTCAGAGCAGCCTTAGCTGGGAAGGAGAGGGTTCAAGGAGGGGCTCAGCATCCCCACCCCATCACATCTGCACCCAGGGCTTGCAGGGCACGGCTCCAGTCTGGCCCCGCGGGCTAAAGCAGCTCTCTGCAGAGCCCTGCGGTGCTTTCCAGGGAGGGCAGCTGGACAAAGCATTAGGGACTGATGCAAGATCAGTTTATTGTGTCCATTATGCAGCTGCGTCGGGAGTTACATACCTAAATCCCTGTGCATCACAGCGGGGGAACACTCCCCGCACAGTGCTGCTTGTTGTGGCTAATCCTCTCAACTCACTGCTCAAAAGACAGCGTGCGGCAGTCGCTGCCGTGCCATGGAGCAAAACATGGTTTGCACCAAAGTCACGTAGAGCCTGATCTTCGTCTGGAGTCAGGCGAGTAAAGCAGGGCAATGCCAACCACAGCCGGTCCGTCCCGCTGGAGACATTCCTTCCCATGAGAGCAGAGGTAAGGCCACACACCAACAGGAGGCATCGCTTTAAATCCACAGCCCTTCAATAGGATTATTCCAGATTTTCCTTGGGGAGCGAAAAACCTGAATTTTGCCACTAGCATGTACACAAATGCCATTTGTTTGAGTTAAATCCACCAGCTTTGCTTCACTTCGAGAGATACCTCCAAGGAACAAACCTCTCCACATGCTTTGCAACTTGAAAATATATTTTAAGGTGCTGCTGCCTGTGTAGGACCTGTAACAAACTGTGCCCTTGCAGAACTTCTTTCTGTCACCTCTGTGATAACACCCTAGACAGGCTTATTGCAGAGGCAGCAATACCACTGGTGTGGTATTAGCCTTCAGTAAAGGGAAAAGTGGTCCTTGTGGATGCTTATTTTTAAAGATCCTGCCCACTAGATGAGGATTCTGAGGCTCCCAAGCTCTGGATCACTCCGTTTCCTCACCACACCCGCAGCTTTCCCCTGCTGATGTTGTTAATATGGCTTTATTGTTTTCTTGCAGTGAGTGTTGTGTTTATGCCTTCTTGATGGGATGAGCAGGGCTGACACAAATATATCCCCTCAACCACCACCACTGCTAGCTTCTGGGGGGCTCCTGCTCTGAAAAACAGCTCCCAAAATTGCAACAGAATAAGGCCTGAGTCAAACGGTGTTAACATGTAATTGCACAGTGAAAAATATCTTCCTTCGCCCCTGATTAAAGGCAACAGGAAGATTTTTGGCTGAACTGATCATGTGTCTGGGCACTAAAACATGCTATAACTAGGCAATGCAAGCTGGCTCTAGGACAGCTTCCCTCTGGGACCGGTTTAACATGTGTTGGGGAAGAAGTGACAGTGCCTTCACTTGGTTTAGAGCTTGCTGGTTACGTGGAACCAGCTGGGATGATTCTGCATCATCCCTTTCAGCTCTGTCTAGAGTTAGGAAGCCAGAAATAAGAACCGTCATCCAGACTTTGATACTCTCCTAGGAAAACTAGTTTAAGAGTCATACCTCAAGAGCTTATCTAAATGTAAAATTGCACTAATTCAACAGAAACAATTAAACTAATTGAAGCTTTTCCAAAATGCTGTGCACGTACACCTGCTTGCATTTTAACCAGGGGCCTTTCATACCTGCCTCCACCATTGCTTGCTCCAGTGGGTCTCAGTGTGTGCTTCCTCCACCTTTGTACAGGCCACAAAAAATAACTGAGAAAAGGAGTTTGCCAACAGGTTTTAATTACTCTGGGGTAAGAGCTGGAAAGTATCTGGGTGAATGAAAAATTTTAAAAGATAAAAAAAACACTGGCTTCTTTAGGTAGTTAAATCATAGAATCATAGAATGGTTAGAGTTGGAAGGGACCTTAAAGATCATTGAGTTCCAATGTACATGTGTCTAAAGCCCTGGGATGAAACCCACCACTGTCTCAGGAGTGATCTGGCTGGCCGTAATGCAGCACAGTAATAAAATAAAAAGTCACAGCCACCCACCGCCTCACCTCTGCTTCTCAGCTCCACTGTGATTTCCAGAGCATCACTGGCCAGCTGCAAACCTGGCCCTTGCTCCTGGGCAAGCAATCCCCAGCACGTACGAGGCCCTTTGTGGCACTGCCCATCCCACTGTCCCCTGCCAACAGACGTGTTCCTACAGGTGGGACTGCAGAGAGGTCCCCGCACTGCTGTTGTTTGGTGTTACAGAGAGCCTTCAGTCTTGCTGGAAGGTGGCGAGTTGAACCGAGCTGGCTCCTTGGGGGATATTTTGCCTGTGTGACTTCTTGTTTAGTACTTCCCACAGCTGAGGTACAGAACATTGGAGCTGAAGGGTTCAGAATCTGTGTCCATGATGAGAATGGACTGGCTATTTTATATAATTATTCTTGAATGAAAGTATAAGCTTCAAATCCCTTCTAAGGCCAATTCCGGGGTAGTGACACATGGCAGGAGGGGGAAGGGCTTACTGAGGTTTCATCCCTTTTCATTCTTTAAATAATATTTTCAAATATTAGAAGTCATACCACACGTCTGATCAGATCCCAGACTGGCAGAGCCATGCCCAACAGAGCTGTTGTTCTTCAAGTGTTTAACCTTTAGAAATAAGTAGACACGCATTATAGACATTTTCTGTCCCCTGAAATGTCCATTCACTTACTGTACACACACCCCTTCTTCAATTTGACAGAGGTTTTTTAGGAACTGTTTTTGCAGAGGCAAGAAAGCAGCATAAATAATCAAGTAGGCTTTCATTGTCTTTACCTGCTTGCATATTATTGATATTTAACTATACGTTTAACAACCGTTGTTCCTATATTGGGTGAGGGCTGGCTGTTGCATGGTAACCCCTCACCATGATAAGATCTCTCAGCCCGTGGCCAGCACATCTCTCCTCTTGTCCTGGGCAAGGCTGTCATTTATAGGGTTGGGCTTTGACCATCTTACTACCCTTCCTCCCATTTTTTAACTACCACAATATGGGGCAACAGCAGTCAGACCTGGAGGACTATCCCACGCTCACTCTGGAGGGTGGAAGAGACATGAGGACTTGTTTGTGTACTGCATGCTCTTTCCTCCTGGTGAGATGGGTATTTCTGTTTCAGTGGCTATCAGAAACTGGGAAAGGGTGTTAGAAACTGTTAATGCAGCTGTTCTTCCCCAGCTCCCTGAAAGAACTCAGGTATGGGAAGGAAAATTAAGCAAAATTAGACACCTACTTCCAAAGTCCCCCCCAGAGCAACCTTTCCTCACTCCAGCAGCTGGAGGCACACTGCGACCAAAGAGCTTTAATCCAAGACACACAGGGTTATGCTTTACCAGGGCATTGCACAAGCCCAGAGGTGCTTCCCTCCCACATCCCAGCTATTGGGATGTTTGAGACACCTTCATTTGTTGCTGGTGAAGCTGCAGAAGGGCAATGCACAAGCTCTTTCCATCCCGCCAAACAGGATTAAAAAAGGTACTTTTAAGCACTGAAGTTTCAAATTTTCAGACATTTCCCTGGAAAAACTATAGGGAGGATACACTTTTGCTTCCTACAATGAGTGTCATCTAAGTGCCCTCTTGTCCTCTTCTCCTCCCTGGGACCAGAAAAGTGATGCCTCTTGTCTCTTGTGTGTGCACCTCTCCTCGTCTCGGTTGTTGGGTCAGTGACTGACTCCAAACGGTGACTTTTCCATGAATCTTGTAGTCACGGGGCCTGCACAGAAGGAGCAGAAAATGCCTCCAGGACACAGGGGATGCATGGCCTGTGGGATGCTCTGCCCTGCACTGCTTACTTAGGCACTGATACTGTGGCAACTTTGGAAACAGCAACTGTAGGAACATGCTGGATTAATTATGTACAGGTTTGAGCTATTTCCGATTCCCACTGGGAATACTCAGCTGGCAGAGGGAAAGCTCGGGTAGTGCAGGAATGAGAAAAGCCCAAACCCCTATGAAGCTATGGATCTTTGTTCATTACTTTGGTGCTCTATATTGCATGGAGATTCCATCCCTGTTACGAGTGAAAATGGAATGATCAAAAGTGTGAGGTGATGGTACCACTAAAAGACAAAATAAAACCCAAAGCTTGGGCCTCTACCAGGAAAGCCACAGCACTGTGAAGCACCGGGAGCAGCACATAATACCTTTGCCTGTGTTTTAATTCCTCTTTTTTCAATCTAATCAAAACCTAAGCTCTTCTCTGAAACTTCAGGCTGCTGAAAAACACCCTCTAGTCCCACAGGGTGTTCATAACCAGGCAGGTGGGTGCAAAATGGCACTTGACACTGTGGACCTGAAGTGCCCTCCTCCAGTCAACGTTGCCCGCCTGCAAGACCAAAACTGCCCCTGGACAAGGTGCAATGGAACTGGGGAAAACCGCCTGCTGGGCTGGATCAGGCTTTGCTTTTGGCCAGGGGTGTTCATCAATGCCTCTTTCAGAGCAGCAAGTTCAGCACCAGACACCTGAGCAAACATCCCTGTGTTTCCAGGCTATTTGCATGTCGCGGGATTTCCAGATGTTGCTCCTTTGCCTCCACAGTGCCCCCGGCTTGGCAGCAGCCCCCTTCACACTCCACAGAAATGGGACTCACGTCTTTACCCAAACCTGCATGGTTTTGAAGTAAGTTTACCCTCACTGGGTGGGTCTTCGATGCTTCAGCTGCTCCCTTCTGCTTAGCGACATGAGCACTGCTTTTTTTTCCATCAGGGAAGTAGCTGTAGCAAAAGAAAAATGATCATTCCTTTGGTTGTTTTCCCCTCTCAAGAAGACTTTCAAAAAGCAGAGTTTCTGTGGCTTCAGCCTCAAACCCTTCCAAGGTTCTCTGCAACGGCTTGCGTGTGCCATGGGCGTTTGACAGGGTGGTGGTTGCTGGAGGGTGCAAGGGGAATGGGAGGTGCTGCCTTTAGACTCCCATTTTCTGGGCAAGTAAAGACATGGTGAGCAAGAGACATTCCTCTGAGTTTTGTCCACACCAGTGAACACCTCACCCTGTGCCCTGCGCTGCCCTGAAGCTTTTATAAAGATCATGCCTTTGCCAGTGTGTAACATCACTAGTTAAGCTAAGAGGGACGCCTTGGCCAGCTCAGAGGCTGTGAGGCATCTATACAGCAGAGCTTCTGTGGGTGGGTTGCTCTTAAAGAGCTACAGAATTGATTTTTCTCATGTTGATATGACTTGGAGAGGGTAAGATCAAGGAGGAAAGCCTATGTGTTTCGAGATGAGCATAAAATCAGACATGCCTTTGATACGTGTCCAAAGTGAGGTTGGTCAGGAGAGCCTCCTAGCATCCACACGGGCCAAAATGGGAGACCTTATTTCCCCCACCAGAGAAGCTCTTTTGGGAAGCAGCAGGAGATGCCATGGAGAGGCAGAAGACTGCAGTCAGCCGCTGCTCTCCATGCCATGAGTTTAATAACCCCATTTTCTTTAAAGGTCATGAAAGACCAAAGTCTGAAGATACATGCTTGCCATACAGATGCACAGGTATTGCATGCTCAGGGGGGCCAAACTGCAAGCTAGCCCAGCTCTCCTGCTCATGGCCCACAGCAGTGCCACCAGGCAGTGCTCACCTGGGGCTCAGCACCCATCCCTGTTGCTGACACCATGGGATCTTCCCGGACATCCAGCAGCATCCCCCACCTTTGTAGGTCTGGCTGAATGTCAGCTCCGTGTAGCACGTGCCATGCCAATTAGTGCTAATCACTGTTTACTCTCTGCATCCCTTCCTGTCTGCCCACTGCAGCAGGTTAAAATAAATGAATAATATCTAAATGAATAGTACATTTGTGATTCCTAGTAATTTCCCTTGAAGTAGTTATGATGAGCACATTAACTGGTTCTAATTCACCACGCTGCTTGTAATTTGGCCAGGATTCAGACAAGAGAACCTGTTTTCATAGCAGCTAATAAATGGTGGTTTATTGCTGCCCTACCAGGTGTGCTGTAGCTGCAGACTCCTTCCCAGGGCAGAAGCCATGAACATCTACTTCTCTTGGCACGTGCTTTTGGTTAGGGAGATGAGACTTTGCAAATAGGCCAGGTTGGTTATGATTCAGCCCTAACCACCACAAACAGTCTTTCTCTTTCACCAAGGGAAAATCAGGTGGAATGAACATCTACCCACCAGTTCCACCTTACGCTGTGCAGCTCAGGTGCATTAAATAGCACCTGGAGCCCAGGGATGTGTTCATAGGCCTTGCCCTAAAACTCTGTGCAGGCTTAGAAACCAAATTATACCATAACTTGCTTATGCATCACGCTTACAGCAGTTTCAAGTTATGCAGGTGCCCCATTCTTCTGGGGTTCCCATTGAGACCAGACCTGCAGTGGAGACTGGTCCAGGAGCACCGTGAGCTCCAATGCAGCCCCAGGAGTCAATGGCAAAATAAGGGGAAGAGGGAAAAGGGCTGCAAGAGGTTGGCAGGATCCCCAGGTCCACACAGGCAGTTAGGCTCTGCGCTTACACCACCTCAGCAAAGCAGGAGTTAAATTAGGACCTGTCTTAGGAAGGTTGCATGGGCTCTGCTGACTCACGCTGGGAAGTCAGGTGAGGGGCTCACCCTGTCAGCCAGAGAAGTGGCAAGGCTGGGAGAGGATGCCAGGGCCGAGTATTCCATCCCACTCTTGCCAGCACACCCAAATGCTGGAAGGGAATGTGCCTGCAGGCAGCGGGCAGGAGCTACTTACAGGAATGGTGAGGGGATTTTTTGCTCATCAATCAACCCCTGTCATTTGAAAGAGTTTGTCCTGGTGTGGGTGAGGACTGTGGGCATGTACACCCAGGGGACAGGGGAGAGCTTGCCAAGTCTCTCCTCACGGCTAAAGATGCTTCTACTAAAACCATCAGTTACTAGCCAGTAGTAACCAAGAAAAGAAAGAGAATTGGGGTTGGTGGTCCTGGTCAAGGCCACCTGATCAGTGGTGGCCTCTGAGCCAGGGACACTCTGGGGTTGCCATTAGCATCATGGAAAGCTGCAGTGGGTTTGCGTTGGGTCTGACTATGTCACTGTGGAGCAGCATCAGCCCTGCCGCACAAGGCACTGGGCATCCCTATCCTACCCCTCCACACACAGCAGCCAACTGCACTTCATGCCTTAATATCAAACTGCCAGACTGAGGGAAAAGCAGTTCAGGAGGCATCACAAGGTTCTCCAGCTAGGTCTGGCTCTACTTCCCCGCAGGAACAGTCTTGCCGATGTCAGGTGTTTCTGGCTGTCATGAGAGAAAAGCCAACCCTGGTCCATCTACTTTTGCTCGCTGATGATGATGGTGAATCTTGTGGGTCCCTGGCCATGGACTCATGGCTATGTGGCTGCAGCAGTGAGCCTGACCCTCCCCCTGTGAAGTCTGATGTGGAGCCACCACCAGCAGCACATGGGGACTGTCCCAGAGGAGCTTCTGTTTGCAGCAGTGTCAGTTCCTTGCTCTCCAGCATTTCAGAAGATGCTCTGTGAAAGAAGGTGTCACTTTTCGGATCCAGGCTGGGTTTACTCAGTTAATACTCTGCGTGACTTCAGGAAAACGGTAGCCAGGCAGAGGATTGCTGGGGCATTGCAATACACATGTAGCTTTGCCTCATGAAAGGATGGCAGCTCCGTGGCCTCAAGCAGCTACTTTGCTTGGTATCTCCCTGCACAAAACCTGGGCAAGCAGCTGTGCAAAAGGCTGCGGGCTCCCCAGAGGGGTGCTGCGAGTTCATTTGGTATTTAGCCAGGCGCTGGCTTGCCCTTGATCAGTGATCAGTCACCTAAAAATGAGGCTAAGTCAGGCCTAGATGTTAGAAATTGCATTTTGATTACCTATGTGCTTTGCCACACCATCAGAAACCATGTCTGTATTTGAAAAAAAAAAACAAAAAACAATGCAAAAGCAAATCACAGACACAACTGGTATGTTTTAAAGTGAGTGGGGGTGGTTGGGGTGGTTTATCACACACTAATGGAGACGCAGACTCTTTCTCCAAGATGCAGCTAACTTCATGTTAATTATACTCGGGCATCTGCCCCCTTTCCCAGGCACAGGTCTCATCTAAAGTTCAGTTTTCACTGTTAACAGCACAGGGCAAGGCTAGGGACAACACTATGCTGAGGGGTAAAAAGGGCTGGTTTATAGTCCAAAAGGCTACACAAACCAAGAGCTTTGTACATTTTCTACCACATTGTCCTCATTTTCTGCTTTAAACTCTGGAGAGGCCTCACCCCTGCAACCTCTTCTGTAGTTTTTGCAGCAGGCAGCTCGCTTGGCCAAATGACTAATGGGCACTTTACACCTGCAGGTAATGGCACAGAGGCAATCCTGCCCCTCTCTGAGAGGCGGGCAGCGTTTGCCCAGCTGTCCCACACCCTCCATCCACCCACCCATCAGTAGCTCCACACCCACAGCAGCCCCATCACCCATCTATTTCCCTCTCCCCATCAATCCGACCTGCAAAGGGCCAGCTGCGAGCAGCAGCACCTGACCCAGGGATGGCCAGGCACTGGCACACACCCCAGAATCATACTTAATAAGGGTTAAAAAACACCCTTTTCCCCTTTGTGCTGGCTAGGGTGATGGAGCAGGTGGGGTGCTGTGGGGTGCAGGGAGCCACGTCCAAGCTGTCAGCTGCCTGCATGGTTCCAGTAAGAGCTGGGAAGTCCACATTCTTACTGGTTCTTAAACAGAAAAATGAGATCCCAGAAAAATTCTCTTTCAGCCAGGATGTGTAAGTGGATTTCAAGCTGTCTGGAGGGAAAAGGGCTGCTTGAAGTGGGAGTTTTGGCTTTTTATATGAGCGGTGCTGGGCTCTGCTCGTGGAACATGATGGGATCAGCAGGGAAAGGAGATTTGCTCACGCTTGGGCAGACCCTCAGGGCAGGCAGCACCCAGAGCAACAGGCCCACAGCCGGTCCCCAAACATCAAACAGGGACAGCCCTGCGTCCTGCTGGAGCTGGGGACACCACGCTGTGCCCAAGCACCTGCAGTCACAGCAGAGACCAGCAGTGCTGGGGACAGGGAGAGGGACAGGGCAGGGTCTGCGCTGGCACCATTAGTAACTTTTCCATTATCACTTTCTATAAAACTATGGCTTTGTTTCCTCCTGCCCAGGGAGAGATCACCCCTCCAAGAAAAACATCCATCAGCAAGAGAGTCATCCCAGGTCAGACTGACCACAGCTCAAATCCTGGTTCTTTTTTTTTTTTTGTTTTACCCATTTTGTCTTCATGTTCTCTTATCTATCTTCCCTTCCTCCTTCTTATCTCTCTTCCAGGCCTTTCTCTCCTTTTTCTCCCTTTGCAGTCCCTTCCCTGGCTGTCCTCCCCTCCTCTTTTGCAGCACTGAGGGGAAAACCATCACCCCAAACACAGCTGTTGGTACTCAGCAGTGCAGATGATGGCCTCATGTGCCCCTCCACTAACTCTTACCTTGCAGGGTCACAGCTCTTCCCTCTTCATCCAAGCTGGCAGCAGCTGAAGAAACTTTCTGGACCTTGGTAGGAGCCCACACAGCGCTTCCAGCAGCAAAATCACACCGCCAGTGGCCGCCCAAAAGGGAGAAGCTGCATTCACCCAGACCAGTCCCAGCCCTCCACTGCCAGAGCTCCAGCAGTGGAAGATGCTCCTAAATTATTGAGCAAGAAGAGGGGACTAACTTGCTTAAAGGTTTTGTACTTTCAGGCCATTAAACCATTTGCCGCAAAGGCCAAGGGAAGGGATTGACCCCAGGAGAACTGGAGTTGAGGAAAGGGGAGATGCACCCAGGGTGGTGAGATCAGGCTTTGGAAAGTGCTTCAAAGCCATTAGGTACACTGTGGCTTCACCAGGAAACGTATCAAAGCTGCCAAATAAAAAAGAAGATAAAAAGCGGGAGCAGGGTAGCATTTTGCATGAAGATGCCAACTCTCAAGAATTCAAAGATCACAATTCAACACTTAAAAGCAAGAATTTACATGTAATACACTTGGGCTCTTTATTTCTCTTTCAGATTGGGAGTCTTTAGGGTTCTGTTTCAGTTTCCCTCCCAGACCACTTACAGCATAATGAAAGCTGACATTTTGATGTACTTCATGTTACTCCGGGGAGGGGGAGCTTTAGGAAAACACCAAATATATCAAGAGCCGGCAGCGCTGCTTTCATTGCCCTCTGCAGCCGGCTGTGATGCTAATAGCCAGCGAGAGGGCTCCTCCGCTGTGGGCTGCTGGAGCAAATTAACCATCTCTGACTGAAGGGAAAAGCTGTGCCATGTTACCAGCCCAAAAGAAGTGACAGCAAAGTATGAGAGGAGCAGAATCTGGTGGGGAAGGAAATGAATGCCCAGCCGTGCCGCTTTGCGGGAAGCTTGGCTGAAGCTGCCCCTCGTCCTGCCCACCTGCAGACAGGCACCCAGCCTGCCTCTGCATTAAGAAAACACAGAGCTATATTTCTACCCAAAAATGAATGCATAGCGTGGCTGGGGGTCTCCGTACAAATGGCCTCCAGCTTGCCTTCTCCATGGGCTCTGCTCATCCTTGGACTCTCTTCTCGTTTGTGTTTCAACACTCAGAAGTAGGGTTTTAGCCAGGTCTGCTGAGGAAAACAAGCTTTCTCTCTTACACTGCACATGCACGTGCCTAAACAGCATTTGAACTTGCTCACCGTGTTTTAGCATAATTTGATAAGGGGGAGAAAAAAAACATAGAAGCCTTGAAGCCTGCGGAAGTCTTCTGAAGAGAGAGATAGCAAATTAAGATCTTGCCATCACCCTCATGGCAGGACAGGCTGATAAATAAAGCCGGCTTGCAGCAGGCATCAAGGAATCCTGCAACAAGACACCCTCACAGAAACCCATCTCTCCTGGCACACACAATTGTCACTTTACAGCATTTCTGTAAAACTCTTGCTATGGCCAGTTACAGCATTTCAGAAACACATGCGGAATCTCCCTCGCCCTTCGTGGCAGCAGCTGCGCGTTACAAAGGGCAGCTCTGGCACAGTGTGTCACCTACACGGGTACCAGGAGGGCTGAAGGGTTCAATGGAGAAAGGGCCCCAGAGGATGCAGTGACTCTGCACGATGATCAGCAGATGCCCTTTGGTCCAGGGAAAGCTCAGTGCAAGCAAAGCTATGGCAATGAGCAGGTTTCTCTGCGTGCAGCACGATCTCCCTGTGATGTTCTCCGCATCTAGGTGCTTACTTGGTTTGAATCATGAGCCTCCTTTCTGATTTCCTTCCCTGATAAGGCTTTTAATAACTAACTGCGCATACAACAAAGTAAATATTCAACCAGCTCAGAGCTAGACTGCAGATCAAATATCTCCAAATCTTTCTTCTTTCCCTTTTAAAAACAAAAACCCACACAGGCAGCCTGCAGGGGAAAAGATTGCTCGCTTAGCACTTCCCTCAGCTCATCAGATAAATAAGCAACTACCAGTTTTGTACTTTACAAAAAACGGGTGAGGCAGCTGCTCCGCAGCATACCGTGATGGTGAAGAGCCAGATGCCTGCTGAAGTCTGGCTCCTCTCCTGTCCTTGCTCTTTAGCTCTGTCCTCCAACCCACTGTGCCAGTGTGCTGGCCCGAGCTGTCTCTGCCCAGGAGAGGAGGTGGGTGCCATCTCCTGTGTCCTTCCCCACCGAGTCGCAGAGCTGCATTCACACAGACTCAGACTAAAGAAAAACTCCAGAGAGACAGTGGCTACAAAGCCCAAGCTCAGCACAGAGGGAGGAAAGAGGGAACAGGGGACATATTCTTTTTTCTAGTTGTTGGTCCTGCAAAAGCAGGTGCCAGCACCAGCACGGAACATCCCCAAGAGGATCAGCTAGAAGCTGATGTCTTCCCATTTCTGCAAACTGCTGAGGCTTGCTGAAAGCACCTTCTGCAGGGCAAGGCCATGGCTCTTGGTAAGGTGAGTGAACTCTTCTTCCCCTGTTGCTGGGGTCATTTGACCTAAGGAGGGACACAGTCATGTAAAACATCCACATGAGAAACAGCAGAGAGGGTTTGTGTCCCGCCTCAGCCAGATGTTCAACAAGTCACAACTTAGGTGTCCCCAGCCTGAAGCCCAAGCAAAATGATACTCAGTACACTCCGCAAACTGCTTTGGCACTGCTGGGAAATTACTTTACAGTCCCTCTCATCCAAGTCAGGAAATTTCCATTTGTAAGAGGAAGCAAACCGGACCTCTGAATGGCATGTGGTTGGGGGTGAGCAGTGGCACCTGGAGTAGAGCGTTGTTCCAAGCAGCAAATCCAAGATGGGAACAGTCTCAAAGTTCCTCATCTGTGAAGAACTGAAACCTGAGGGACAGAGGAAAAACTTAAAATTAACCCCACACTGCTTAAGTACAGCTTTGGCTGCCCACTGAGTGTTAGTGACTGCTGTGACTGTCTCTCTACCTCTTATTCTGGTGCAAGAACACAGCTGGGTCCCACCAGCAACTTGGCATCTGCTCTGGTAACACTGGGTACCAAACAATTTCCTCTCAGGACAAATTATAACCAACAGTCACTGACCTCTGAGCATTTTGTCAGGGTGGGAGCTCCTTTTCACAGGTTTCAAATAAATTGTGCACCCGTGTTCACAGTAGATATGCTGCTACATTTGTTCTTGGGCTCACAAGGGTAAGGATTCCCTTAAAGGGTTTTGACTGTTATTTCCCTTATGAATTGCATTGCAAAAGCAACTTGGCAGCACCTGAACGTGGAAGATTTCCTCCTTGCCCTGAGCTTGCAGGCAAACAGCAGAAATTGGCTGCCTTTCCCTTCCCCTCTGTACCTTTCCTGCTTCCCCCTGCAGCACACGAGGGAGAGAGCCACCAATTTCCTTTTGCAGGTGGTCCTCTGTAATCCCCATGGGAAGTGGCCTCCATTTTCATAGAATTGTTAGAGTTGGAAGGGACCTTAAAGATCATCAAATTCTGACCCACTTGCCATGAGCAGGGACACCTCCCACTAGACCAGGTTGCCCAAAGCCCCATCCAGCCTGGCCTTGAACACTTTCGGGGATGAGGCATCCACAGCTTCTCTGGGCAACCCATTCCGGGGTCTCACCGCTCTCATAGTGAAGAATTTCCTCCTAACAACTAATATAAATCTATCCTCCTTTAATTTAAAATTGGGAATCTTATCACTATTCTCCCCGACAACTCCCTCCCCATTCCTCCCGTGGGCCCCCTTTAGGTACTACAGCACCACAATAAGGTTTCCCCGGAGCCTTCTCATCTTAAGGCAGAACAACCCCAGCTCTCTCAGCCTGTCCTCATGGGAGAGGTGTCCCATCCCCCTGATCATTCCTTTGGACCTGCTCCAACAGGTCCATATCCTTTGTGTGCTGAGTCCCTGGGAGTCGGACACAGTACTCCAAGTGGGGTCTCACCAAAATGGAGTAGAGAATCACCTCCCTTGACCTGCTGGCCACACTTCTTTTGATAAAGCCCAGAAATCGGATGCAAGCGTTCCTTTCCCTGTGGTTACTCCCTTGCAGTTCAAAGGAGTTTCATGCCCTGGCCTCATCAGAGCACACCGAAGCAGAGGCATGGCACAGTCTCCACCTCAGCACAAGGAGAATGGCCATAGCCCAGCTGCCAGGGAGCTCCCCGCTTTGCAGACACTGGCCACAGCAGCTCCTGCAGCCCCCACTGCCCAATGTTGTTCTTAAGACAAACTGCACTGGAAATGTAATAAGCACAGCTCAAATTATTACGAAGCACTGTGCCAAGCCAGGGCACAGGGGACAGCCATGGGAAAGGGAGATCAATGGTGCCTTTGATAGGATGAATGACTCCGGGTAGAGAAAGTGACTTAAAGACTGGGGGAGGGTTTCTGGGGGCACTGAAGAGCTTCCTTGAAGGCTGCATCACACGCTGCACTGTGAACTGGGCTTCACTCAGCCCCAGGAATGCCCCACATTTGGCCCAGGGATGTGGCCACTGCCGAGATGGAGGCTGCACCGGGCAGATGTCATCTGGGGACAGGCGGGCTGTGAGGCAGGGTGGGATTTAGAACATTTAGAGCTTTGCAAAGCATAAGCTGCACCTTACAGCCGTCAGCATCCAGCAAAGCAAGGGCGGGAGCAGCCTGGAAACTCCTCTTCTTCCCCCATGGCCTCTGCAACTCCCAGCACAGGCAGCTACACAAATCACAAGAGGAAAATGCCACCCACAGTGTTACTTTATTATTTAAGCGTGGTTCAGCTGCCCCCCGTGCCATCACAGGGGAAACGTGCTTGTAATTCTGCTCTGACCTCTCTGTTTATAAAGACAGCCCTGGTTGCTTGGACACTAACAGGAGTTTGCTTTCAGCTGTGCACACATTTCCTTCTCCTCACATCCCAACACCCACAAAATGCAGCTTTCAATGTCCAGATCACACCATCCTGTGGGCTGCACACCCTGTACAGTGGAGGACCAAACCTAAGAGGAGCCTGGTTCAGCTTTCCTGAAGCCACAGCCACACCAAGGGTGCTCCTGGTACACAAGTGTGGTACAGGGATGATGGATTTGCACCCAGATCCCTCGCACTGTGGTTCCTCCCCCAGAGACAGCCAAGCATGCAGCTTCCATCAGCAATAGGGGGTCAGGTCTGGCCACCAGATCTCTGATTGATAAGAAACCACACGTGGAGCTTAGTGGAGAAAAGAAGCCAGGAGGAAAGGACACTAACAGCTCCAGACCCTGACCTGGGCTTCTCTTACAGTGCCCTGAACCAGTCGTTTCTCTGTGATTCATCTCCCACTCTCCTTTATCTGCTCCTTTTTCTTCCAAACTCATTAGAGAAGGCAGGTCCAGGCATTTGTAAAAATGAAGCAACAAAAGAGCCCTTGTCTCAGGGGGCATGCAGGGCTGCCGCTGTAGCAGCCGAGGTGTTGCCTCCCAGAGGGTTTAGAGCCCAGCAGGAGAAGCACCACTCCCTGCATTAAACTGCTTTGGGCATTAAGGACAAGCACACTCGGGTGAGGAAAGTCCTCTTCCCCCTACCATAACGCTGTCATGGTACCAACACCCACAGATGTGCTATTTTAGTCATAGGTGGACCCACAGGTGATGTGCCACAGGGCAATGTGTCATCTAGGATGCAACCACCCCAAACGTGGCAGGCTACACTGAGGTGCTTGGTGCATATACTTCAGGCTGGAGCAAATCAAATCATTGCACTATGCCAAATCAAAGCCATGTCAGCAATTCTGCTAAAAAATAGAAAAGTATTTAAGAGGTTGAGTAATAGTTCTCGCACCACACTCACAGCATGGGCAAGAATGCGTGGCAGAGCAAAGGGATGGCAACGGTGGGAGGGAAACATCCTCGTGTGGAAAACCTGGGTACAAATAAAGAAAACACCAGCGACTTTTAGAATCTCTTCCTCCATCTTTCCAAAACCATTAAAATTTAAGCTTTCTCTTTCTTTTTTTGGAGGGGAACATGCCAACACAGGAGGGGGAACCAACAAAGTTGAAATAAAGAATCAAGTTACCAAAAGGCATACAGGCGTAAAGCAGCATTTCATGATGCAACTTACACAAGGCAGAAATATGCTGCTGCAGCAAAGGGAACTAACAGTATCTCCAGCTGCACGAGGGAAAATATTGCCAGCAGGTGAAGGGAGGGGGTCTTTCCCCTCTACTCAGCACTGGTGAGGCCACATCTGGAGTACTGGGTCCACTTTGGGGCTCCTCAATACAATAGAGACATGGACATACTGGAGAGAACCCAGTGAAGGGCCACAAGAATCATTAAGGGACTGAAGCGCCTCTTCTATAAGAAAAGGATGAGAAAGCTCAGAATGTCCAGCCTGGAGAAGAGAAGGCTCAAGATAGACCTCATCGATGCACACAAATACCTGAAGGGAAGGTGCAAAGAGGTCAGAACCAGGCTCTTTTCAGTGGTGCCCAGCGACAGGACCACAGGTAATGGGCACACACTTGAAACACAGAAGGTTCCCTCTGCACACCAGAAACCACTTTTTCATAGGTTGCCCAGAAAGCTTGTGGAGTCTCCATCCTTGGAAATACTCAAAAGCTTTCTGGCCACGTTCCTGGGCAACATGCTCAAGCAGGGGGTTGCAGCAGATGACCTCCAGAGATCCCACCAGCCTCAACCATCCTGTGACTTTACACAGGAGGCAAACAGGCCCTGTCTCCTCCCTCTCCCAGTTCACACAAGTAAAGCAAGGCCAAGAGAAGAGCTCACAGATTTTTCTACAGCCAGGAAGCTGGGTCAGTCTCAACCTCGTGTCACTAGTCCAACAGCCCACAGGACAGAGGAGCAGAATGGACCCCTTGTGTGGCACTGTTGGTCCCACGCTACTGCAGGTAACTGTATTACATACGTTCTGTGGATCAACAAACTCCCTTTTAACCCTGCTTAGGTTGCCACTACTTGCTGTCATGAATGGCATCGGCCACAAAACCAGCAGGGGCAGAAGCTGGCCTGGGGCACCAGTCACCTGTGTGTCAGGCATCGACACTTGCACAAGAGGGAGGACAACTACACACACCTCTGACACAACCGAAACAGCCTCCTAGTGCAGGTGCTGCCAAAGAGCGCCGTATCCCAGACAGAAACTGCAGATAAAGCTTCTCAGGCAGCAGTTCCAGTGCCAGGTATTCCTTGCCGAGCCCAACCTACCCCTCCAAAGCCAGGCGACACACACAAGACATGCTGCCGCTTGCCCCAACGAACAGGTTGGAATCTCTCTACTGACTCTATTAACCACCTGCCAACTTTAACCTGCTTGCACCCCGGGGCGGTCCTCTCCATGTCCCTCACCAGCTCTGAGCTGCCCGGCCCACTCAGGTGGGGGTTGCAAAGGAGCAGAAGAGCTCCCAGCACCTTCGAGGAGCTGCTGCAGAGCAGCTGAGTGTCAGGCACCCCGTTCCATGCTGGAGAGGCACAGAGTGTTTCACACAAGGCATAGTTCCTTCCCCACATGTGGTTTTGGGACATTACCTGACTCCAACACTACACCAAAGGAGCCTCTGGCATTCACAGCAACCACTTGCACTCTTCAGCACTAATTTGTACCTGCTGACCAGCAACAACAGCAGCTGGTTTTCCTCCCCAAATTGTTCCTATCGCAAGGAACAAAGGGAGACAGTGTCAGCATTGTACTCATCTGCTGCTCAAGACCTGCTGCCACTACCCAAAAGCCTGAAGCCACCAGCTTCCACCACACAGCACGTGGGCTTGCCTTGGTTTAGGCGTGAGCAGAACCACACTGTGCTCATCTGAATTGTGTGAAGTATGTCCTGCAACAAGTGAAATGGGTTTATTCACAAAAATACGAGGTTTTTCTTGGACTTACCATATTCAGCTCCCGTTCCGGGAGGTAACAAACTCTCTTCATTACATTACTAGGAAGTAATTACCTTACAGAGGGTAACTTTCCTCTGCTTCCAGAGATCTCATACAAGAGGAGCTGCGTACATCACTACAAGGCAAATGGGCTTTTCTCACGCATTCCTCCTCTCGTACACTGCTGTTTCAGTGCTGTGAAAAACATTACACAGCTCTCTTATCTAAAAGCCAGGTTGGTCCTTCCAACCTTTAAGACTCCTCTACTTAAAATGCCAAGTTATATATAATAAAGGTCAGGTCAGATGCACACAATGAGTAATACTATTACAGTCTGCCCTATTTTTTTTCTCCTTTTTTTTTTTTTTTTTTTTTTTAAATAGTAAGTATCTTCAGAAGAAAAGCCTCGGGGCAAAACTAGGGGTCTTGCAGAAGCTGGTTGCCTTTCTTCCTGTATCCATCAGTAAGCTCTGCAGCTCTTTCCATACTCACGACAGACTGAAAGGACGAGTCTTTCCTTCCAGGCAATGTTAATTTACTAGCGTGCTCATTTCCTTAGCATAGCAATTAGTCCTGTTGTCTTCCTTGTTCTGACACATCCACACACATCCCACAACCCCTCATAACACCCCAGCAGTGCCCACAATCATCCCTGTCAGACAGGAGAGGCGGGCTCAGCCCTCGGTTCTTCATCTTCCAGGGTGATACCCCAATAAGGCAAGCATCACGCAAGGGAGGAAGGCAGGAAGGAACTCTACCTATAGACCTAGAGACACAGAAGCAGGAGTCCCAGTGCATTTTGAAGCTGCCACTCTGGAGAGACCTGGACTGGGGCAAACACCTACCAGAAGTTTCAAGCAGACCAGGCAGGTCTCCATCCTTTGCTTTCTTGGAGACTGCTGCTGTTACACAAACCCACCACAAGCCCACAGGTTAGAAGAGCTCAACAGCTGCATCAGGCTCTATAAAAAGCAGCCAGCAAAGCCCCAACTCTCACTACAATGCAGATATGACTGAATTTGCGTACAGCCAACTGCTTTTGGAGAGGGGAAAAAAAATAATAATAAAAAAAAATCTAAACAGTAAGTCTACCCAGAAGCTAAAATGACTTGCCAGCCAAATACTCGCACCTGGAATAGGGCTGGTAACATCTACTTGTCACCAGCAAAAAAGACTGTCTAAGAAAGGCCTGCAGATGCACTTGAAGATCTGACTTGAAAGATTTGACCCCACGAACTCATGAGCATTACACCTCAGAACACCTGAAAGAAACAAGCTGCTGCTTTCTGCCTGAACATTACTTAGGCCGGGTAGGTATCATCTTGTGTAAAAGGATTTCTAGGAAGTTTCTTTTAGATCCGTTCTTACTGTTTAATCCAGTTACCTTCTGTGTAACTGAGAATGACCCAGAACAGGGCGGTGGAACCAGGTCTCCCCACATCACCTTCAGTTTTGCTGCTGCTCTTACTTGGTAATTTTTTATGCTTGCAGGAATTAACATCAGACAGTTTCTTAAAGTACTAGATACAAGGAACTGCAAGTTCTATAATGCAAAACTTCATCTCAACAGAAAGATCATTCCACTGCTAACAGCAGTTAAATGTACCAAGCAACCCTTGGATGCCTCCTGCTCCTTAGCAGATTATTTCAGTCAAGTCAACCAATTCACATCCTTAGTTTTTACCCCGAACGTGCCCAGGCGCAGGTGAGGTGTTATGAATTTCACCCAGGACACAGGGAGTGTTCTACAGACAATTAAAAATAATACAGCAAGCAGCAAATCCCCCATCTGGAGACCAAGATTCAGACTCTGTATTCCTGATGGAGCTTAAGAATATTTGGAGAGACGCAGTATAGATGCTGTGACAGAGCTGTCTGTGGGGGCACAGCAGACCCACCATCCCTGTGCTGCGCTCTCCCAGCAGCTCCAAACCATCCCAGCAAGGGAACAGAGTGGAGATTCTTCGTGGTAAGAGGGTGCCAGCTCCCCCAGGAGTCACAGGAGCTGGCCCTGGCAAGAGATCAGCTGCAGGCACCAACGAGGAGCACAGATTTCATCAAAGGAAGGGCAGAAAACAGCCAGGATACTAGAAAGTATCTACTCGGATAATTTGCAACTGGTGGGAATTCAGCACTCTGACTCTTTTCCAGCTGTATCCACGAACAGAACCAGGCATTCTTCTATCAGTTCATGGAAATTGGAGGGGGAAAAGAAAAAGGAAATCACAATAATACTGCCCATAATCTGCTTCCACTTAAACATTAACCAGCAACTATGATAAACACCATTCATTTGCATTAAGAGATTAGCTAAAGAATATCCCCCCCTCTCCCCCGGGGGAAAGCCCCACAGAAAAACAAGGTTTCTGCACGTAATTTTCATAACCTGCCCGTTAGAGATCACAAAAAAACCGCTGCAAACTCAACACTCATTAATCCACTCACTCTTTTTTTTTTTTAAACTTCATTTTAAACTGACTAACAGTGCTTGACCCTCCCAGATTGCTCATTATCTACAGGAAGTTCAGCTGCATCAAACCTGAGAGGAAAGCAGTCTAATTTATCTGGAGATAACAGCAGCAGTTTAGGTGCAGAGGCTAAAATTAGTAGGCTTTAATTAAAATGCTCAGAAAAAGAGATGTTTCCCTTTCCTTTAATATTTCCAGCAAAGCAGCTGTGAAGTATCAGCAAGGGCTTATTTCTGCAATACAGCATCTTGGACCAAGCAGCAGCTGCCCGCAGAGCCTTGCCAGAGACACTGCAAGCACTGCTGCTGCTTTCCTTCCCTTGCATTTGGAAAACTTATTAAAAAAATAATAAAAATGAATGGGTTAAGTCTGCCACAAGCAAAAAAAAGCACCTAAAATAGACGGAGACTGACCATATTTAATCTTAGAATGGTCAGAGTTGGAAGGGACCTTAAAGATCATCAAGTTCCA
>VXBW01003904.1:1733471-1755373 GCA_013400375.1 Thinocorus orbignyianus | reverse complement strand
CCTCCTGTGACCTGCTGCTCACACTTCTTTTGATGCAACCCAGGATACGGTTGGCTTTCTGGGCTGATCACTGCTTTAAGACCTTAGGAGTGTAGTATTTTGCCCAGAACTGTTAAGTTCCTCTCCAGTTTGATGCCACCAGAAGCCTCATCCCTGACGGTGGTTTGATGGGGCCAAGACCTGCAGCACTGGGGCCGGGTCCAGCACCCCATCGTCCACGGGGGACCCTCCAGCCTCTACCTATGGCTCAGCTGCCACCAGTCCAGCAAGAGCCAAACTTCCCAACATGCTTGGTCATCCTTGTTCGAAACAGGCACTTGAAAATGTAAGTGGCTTCTAAACCCATAACTGCATTTATTTCTAATTTAATCTTAAATCTCCCAAATGCTTGTACTCCCAGGTTATTAATCCCTCCTGACAGTAAGAGCTACTACAACACTTGCCAAAATGAAAAAGAGTCGCTCTATTTTCTGTCACCCTTGAGGGCCCACAGTTAGAGAAAATTAAACACATAGACTTGGAGCCACACGATATATTTGTAAATAAAATAATATGACAGAACAAGATCACAAAGTACGAAACAAGCCCTTTCAGGAATTTAAGTACAAGAGAAGTCGATGTTAAATCCATTTTGTAAAGTTTCAAACAGACACCACCGAGGGATAGGAGTATTGCCATAAAACACATTTCTTTTTTAATGCTTTCTTAAAAAGCTTGGACCGTATACATCAGTTCCAGATGAAAAACCCCACACGCACACGTTGGTTTGGTTACAGCTTCAGGGATCAGTGCAATTTTCATTCACAGATAAAAAGATACTCCAAGTAAGTACAAGAACATTCTGCAAAATATAGGATGTGATCCACTTGTCGGCAACCCTCTTCCCACCCCCTAAAAAGTGCTGAAAAGTAAGCACAACGTACAGAAACACAGGGAAAAGAACACAAGGAGATGGACCCTTTAACAAGACAAGTTAATGTTTGACAGCTTAAGAGGGAACAATTGCATCAGGAAGAAGATGATTTAGTCATCAGAAGGTATGCACAAGGGAGGTTTGTACTTTGATTCTGTAGAAAAACTGAAGCTGACAAATCTCTATTCCTGAAATATAAATATTGAGTAAGAGAGGTACCAAAAAGTGAGCACTATCAACGGGAAGTGCCTTCTCAGAATAGACTGTTTTCCCCTGCTGCAGGTCTCCATTCCCTCGTCTTTCAAGGAGTAAGTGTACAGAGCTACTTATTTCAGCCAGTCTTTGAGTCTATAAAATGTATATTGCTTGTCTGGCAATTGTACAGAATCTTTAGCCTAGTCTCCATCAGAACACATAGAACATATTTTCCCCTTTTAATGTTTATTTCAGAGTACATTAAATACTCTTCAGTGCTTAAAAACAAAACAAAACAAAAAACAAAACAAAAAACAACACCCCACCCACCACAAAACCCTTTACTTTTAGAAATTGCCCAAGCTAAAAACATTAATGCAATTTTCACCTGAAGCAATGCATCACAGAGTACTGATGCAGAGCACCTCCCCTAAAGATGCTAAAGGCATCTTCAACCATCAGAAATCTCACGTCACAGAAGGCTACTGCTTTGAAGCTCTGCTAATTTTTATAAAAAAGAGGAAAAAAGAAGTTATGAGTGACATTTGCAGCATACAGAATGGGAGACTAGTGCAATATGCAGCATTGATTGTTTATTCAATAAATATTTAACCCAATTATTGCCAACCAAGGCAAACAGTGCAGAAACTGTCACTTAAAGAGATACAAAAGTTTAACATTTTTTATGTATAAAGTCAGTTGCTACTATATTCATACAACTATTTCAAAAAGGTTTTTCAAAATTGATGCTACCATTATAAAAATATAGAAACAGCATTTGGGGGTTTAACACGTCTTTGTAAGTCTAACTCTTACATTAATATAGGAATATGACATTTCTGTATTCAAGAACTTATTAAAAGTAAAAATGAATACTATGAGAGAGACACTTTCTGCACTGAGGATTTCATGACAGTTCTTAAATACATCTTTCTTGGTCCTGGGCATACATTTAGAATGGAACAACTTGCATCTCACATTTATCCTGAGGTCAGCTGTGTAAAAAGGAAAGCCAATTTTATAAGGATACTTGCAGGCTTTTTGTTCAGAATAGGAGATCATTTTTAAACAAGCCAATAAAACCCTGGGGAAAAAAACACAATAACCCAAACCAACCCTCTCACCAATGTTTCCAGAAACAATTTAGTGTCATTTGGGGGAATTATTTCAAAAAAAAAATATCCAAATGCTCTGTCACCCAACTAAAATTCCAGCATGCATTTGCCAAATTTGGAACTTAGAAACTGTCCTGTGAAGAGTCACCCTGAGCTTCTCATCTCAAGATCCCAACCTGCAACACAACTCCTGCCAGAAGAGCCCCACTGAAGCCTGGGGGAATCTGCAGAGTCTTCAGGTCTGCCTGCACAGGTGAGGACAGGGGATCCAGGTCCCTGTCACCCACTGCTGGGCACAGTTATGACCTTGTCAAAGCTCCACTTTGAACACAGCCATTATTTTTCAATAGCACCAACAATCTCTCAGATACCAGCATCGGGCAAACACAGACAACACAGAATAGGTTTGTTTTTTTCCTGAATCAGCACAATCGGTACAAGGCACTGCTTGGCATAGGAAGTCATAAATAAGAGCAAAACAAGAAAATTTCCAAGTTTTGCGACATCAAAGTTTGTAAGTTATGTCACGTTTCAACTTACTACATGCCATGGTTAGAAAAACAAGATGGTCTAAGGGATTAGCCAAACCATCACCGTTCCACATGTGCTTACAGTTCTCCTCCCTGTATGTGGAAAAAAACCCATGTAACACAGCAATATGAAGCATTAGGAAGTGTGGGCTGTTAAATTAAGAAAGTACATTTTATTCTCCAATCTTCCACAAAAGTCTAAACTAGACACAACTCAAGTATGAGAAGTTGGAAAAATATTCTGCTAACATTTGCAACAGTCTATCCCTGCAGAGGAGCGAAAAAAACTATTGTCTAGAGAATTCAGAGATTGAGGCACATGGCAATTGAAGATATTCAGGCATATTTTATGGCTAGACCAGGGTTTTTCTGAGGAGCCTCACTACAGACTTCCCCAAAAGCAGCTCCATATGGTTTCAGACACAAATTGCAACACATGGGGGAAAAAAAACAAAAAACATTTGGTCCCTAATCGCTACTGTCTTCATCATCATCGTCGTCAGATGCATCATTTAAAGATGATTTAGGTGACTGGCTGTAGGAGTCTGATCTAGTGGACTGACAAGCAGTCATCTCCCCGGTAGAAAGGAGGTCATAGCAGAAGTCGCAAATCCGCACAGGCTTGGAAGACTGGCTGGGGAGGAGAAACCTCTTTTCCGAGCAGGGCCCGCAGACGACAAAGCCGCACTTGCGGCAGTGGTGGCGGCGGTTGACGGGGGTGAATTTTGCCTTCTGGCAGCGCATGCACACAGTGGCTTCCGAGTCTGGCACCCAGACAGCTGCATGTTCATTGCTGGGAGTCTTCCCGCTTTTGGAAAGCAAATCAGAAACACACTTGTTTATGTGGTTCATCCACTCGGACTTCTCCGTGGCGGTGGCAGCGTAAACAGCGAAAGACTTGGTGGGTGTCTTGATGAGCCACCCGTTCCGTAAGTCTCCCTCATCCTGGATGGAATCAATAGTGACGTTTTCCAGCGGGATTATGTGCTGCTTGTTGTATTTCTTCTTCTGGATAACAATGTTCCCGTAAACCAGAATGTCATTGAACAGGAAGAACTGCCTCGCTTTGGGCTTCTTCCTACACAGCTTTGTCAGCACCCCCTCTCCGATCAGGACACGGCCAGGAATAGTCAGGGGTTGACCAGCTGCTCCAAAGCAGTTCTCCACAATACTTATTCTTCTAGTGTTTGCCTCACTGTTTGCCAAGCGATCCACCATCTTTCACCAGTGTCCTAAAATTAGGAAAAAAGAAAAAGGAAAGTTTGTTGTTAGAACAGAACCGATTCAACAGCAGCCTTCCCCAAGGAAGGTATCAACCCCGCATTTCTTAAAATATCTCACAGAACCTGCTGGCTCAGAGGCACCGACTTGGTCTAGATTTAAATAAGTATTAACACCTAAGAATTTTTAGCAGGTGATTAGTCTTTTTTTCAAAAGCAGAAATGTTCCATCCAGCTGACAGCTATCTTTATCACCAAGCCAGCACCTACAACGCTGCTCCAGAGCCTCTGGCAATGGACTGGGAGCTTCCTCTCTAGCAAGGTTACTGCATCCCGTTCAATGCTCCTATTTCTCTGTACATCCTCCTGCACCTGCTCTCCGGATGGTAAAAGAAAGTATCATCCTTCGTTCCAAGTTCTAATACTCACAGAAATACCAACTTAACTGCGCAGCTTGGAGACCCGTGTTAACACTAACACGACAAGCAAGTTATATCATTGACATTCACACAGGAAACCACCATACCCAGCCCTCAGTGCTGCCCTTTATTCAGCACAAACCTCAAATCACAGGCCAAAGCCATGAACTAGAGACATTTTGCACAGGACACAGCTTGCACATCTCCCCCACCTGCTTTGATGGCAAGCTGTTGAGCCAGGAGCAGGGAGGGAGCCGTGGCTGGTGGCCCATGGCCTGCCTTTTGGCAGGGACCCCACAGTCCCTCCCTCCCTCCTCAAGCCACATCTGCATCCATCACCATCAGGCGCTGCACACAGGCAGCACAGGACACGTCACACCGCTCCCAAGTGCTTATGAAAATGATGAAGTGACCTGCACCAGCTGAAAGTTTAGGCAAGAAGGCTTCATGGTTCAGGAACGTATGTTCCAACTACTGTTTAAAACCACCCCGAGTAAGATTTTTCTCTTGTAAGGGTGAGATTCCTAAGGCATCCAACGGGGAACTGAAAATAAGAAGTTGCTGTAGTGTTTCATACCTTGGCAAACCATTATCTTGTACCCTAGAGCTTCATGGGCAGAAGTCAGGCAGAGGGAACTCCTGCCAGTCTGATCCAGATTTGCTCCCCACAAGCTCCTCTTGAGCACAGCCATGAACCTGAACCCTGTGCTTGATGGAGCAGCGAGGACGGAGATGAACACTAAGGGCAGAGCTGTCTCTCAGCATGCAGACAGCAGCTTTCCTTTGCCTTCCTTACCCCTTCCAGCCACTGCAGGGGTGATGCTCACAACAACCTTTGGTACAAGCACTGCTTTGAACAGGCCTGAGGGACAGCAAATGCCAGTGCCTATTACCTGTGCTTCCCAATATGATCCCAGTCTGGGAAGTCCTCCACATTCACCTATCTTCTCTTTTAGACCTACACTGCTTGCCATCAACACAGCAGCAGCCGATAAGCAAAATGAAACTGGGGTGAAGCAAGGTTCAGACTCACACATTCTGCCATAATCTAGACCAGTCAACCTTCCTCCTACAAATCAAACCTCCAAAACTTCTTTACAAAGTATGAAAGATGAAATTTCCGGACAGAGAAACCTCTCATTAGGCCTTATCTAAGTCAGTGTGTTACCTGTAACTATACAAATCCACATGCCCAGTGTTAAGTACGATTGAAAAACAGCGTATAAGTTACTGCTTTGAGAGTTTAATTAATTCCACACTAAAACAGTTTGACAAGTGCTTGCTCAGGTATAACTAAACTGACTTATTTTTAAACTCTGCACATGACATTATCTTGTATCAGAAGTATGACGCAGAAGACTAAATATATTACTCAGCACTACTTTTGCATTTTGCTCACGTGCCTTACAGCATTAATTACAATAACCTATTTTACAGTTAGTGGAATTACAAAGCCACCAAATTTGAACTTATTTTGATAAGCAGAAGGTCAAGACAAGCTGCCCTATAAAAAGGGTTCAAGAGATCTAATCATGCTGCATCAAGGCAAACAAGCAAGTACACCTATGCTATTTCTACCAGGTACCAGTCAAAGAATAAAAGGCTGACCTGCTCCATTACCCTCTCCAGTGGCTCCCCATTTGACCAGTTAGAAACCATTTTCTTAACAGCAAGCTTCAGTTATCTTTGCTGCAAAGCAAACTTTTCTTTTTGTTCTTCAATCAGAATAACCATCACCACCTTCCTTATCAAGCCTCCTAAGGACTGAAATGCTTGTCACATCTCTAGAGAAAAGACTGGGAGTCCAAGGAAACAAACAAATTTTAAAAAGTCACCAGCAAAAAAAAACCTTTTACTTCTATCTCCTTCATCAGCCCTACTTCTCTGAACCATTAGGCTTTTCAGGGTTCTTGAAGCTTTGTCCATCATTCCCTCAAAGAGATGCCCACGAGTGGGCACAGCACTAAATCTCCAAATCTTTCTGCAATACCAAACTTAGGGCGATACAGTTCTTCTCTGTTGCCTCCTGTGGCAACAGGAGTTTGTGACACCTGCCCCACCCCCTGCTTCCTCGTGTCTTTAAAAAAGTTTCATGGTGAATTAGAGCAGGGCTGATCAAGTTGAGAACAAACTGGAAAGTTTTAGGGCTCAAGCTGGCGATGGAGGGAGATGACAGAGGGGTGGGGAGGGAGGGGTCAGACAGTGCCTTGCATGGAAAGCACACTGCCTTCCACTGATGAGTAAACAGAAGGACTATGGTCTTATTTTTTATTTCCCCTAGAGCAACACAGGACTCAGATTACATCAGTACAATTCCTTTTTTTTTTTTTTTAATGCTATAACTATACAGGCATATCCCAAATATACCTTTCAATAGACACCTTATTCCTTTAAGGCATTCAGGACACACTATACCCTCTCTTTACATCCTTCACATGTTTTATTCTGCATTAGATGTAGCCTTTTTTTTTTTTTTAATAAAATACATGCCTTCCAAACACCTCCTACCACATGGCAAGGAGGCACAATACCGGCACTTGGAAGGGAGTTCTTCAGGTAAGTGACTGGCTTCACTTCTACTACAGCCTTGTCAAATGCAGAGATGCCACTCTGTAGAAATAACAGTCAGGACAAGCCAACAGCATTTCTCTACCAACGAGAAAGTAGTGAGGAGGAAATGCAAAAGGTAAACTAGGGACTTGTTGATGTGTATTTGCTGTAGTCCTAAGCTCAAAAAAATCAAACTCTGACCACTCTGACCACAATCAGTGTCTGACCACTGAAGCACAGGATTTCAAATAAGGGTCAACTGCCATTAACCGCCACAACCATCCCTACCCAACAGCAATAAACAGCCTTCATAAGTGCCCAAGCTGACCCACCAGCCACTTTGGAGTTAGAAAGCAGGGAGTCAGTCACAGGGTCAGTGTGAAGTTATTTAGCATTCCCAGTGAAGAGGGGAAGGAAGTCAGTCAGCAGAATGGAAAGGGGACAGGACCAGAAGAACACACTTTTCTGCAGGTACAAATCAACACACGCTACTTCTACACTTACACTTTCATATGAATCATCTGCAAATTACAGCAAGTTAATTACTTTTGTTAGCCCACAAGGGGGAAACCCTCCCAAAAACACCCCTCCACAATCATACTGATGAGTTTCAGTGAAGCTCTTGGTGTGAAGTTACAGTGACCCGTAGGAAGCACTCCCTGCTCTGAAGCTCCAGCCCAGGCTCTCTGCACTCCCTGCCAACAAACAGCAAACTCGGATCAAGGTCACCACCAACGCTTTCAAAATACGAGTCACTGGGAGAAGAAAACGGGAAGAAAACGCTAAAGGTTTTAATTAACTGTTCTCTAGGACGACCTAAAGGAAAACAACTCTAACCAGGATCACTTAATAATCAGCATGGCTTGAAACCAAGACACATGACTTTGGAACTCCTGCTGAAGGCTGTAGTTACAGCTTGTTGTGAAAATAATCGCTTTCTGGGCTTAAAGTAAGAATCAACAGCAAGTTAAGGACATTTAAGAAAGACAAGATAACCACATCTCTTCTAGAGTGAAACTTTTGTCTATAACGGTCAACAAATTCTTGCCTACCAACCTCAATTAAGGTAGTAAAAGTCAAAGACTGCTGATGGATTATTCTACCTTTCCACAGCATGATTTTTAATTTTCCCACACTAATAGATCAGACTTTGTAAAATAAGTACTCTGACATTTTTCTCTCAAGTTCTAAAAAACTCTAAAAATTAAAAATCCTTCTAATGCTCATTCACCTTCACTGGCCTTTTCTGAGAAAGGAAAGAATTTCAGAAATGGATAAGAAACTACCTAGAAAGTATCATGATTACTGATACATGAGTAAAAGTTAATGAATCATGAGTAAAGTAGACCAGGAATACAAAAGAGAAGCCATCTCTACATCACAGGAGCTAAAGTTCAGACAAGAGGTGCATCTCCTCACAGACCAAGGAGTCGTTAAATTAAAATATTGTCTGGACACAGAAAGGAACTTTCGATGCCAAGATGTCACAGCCCAAATGCAAGGTTTTGTGTAGCTTTTGCATATTACCAGTTTTTCCAAATTACAACAATCTTTTCTTAAACCATACTCAGATGTACTGCAAAAGATAACAGATTGTACCCTGGAACTGGGTGGCAACATCCTGCTCTCTGCCAGCTAAGTCTTTCGTCTGAAGTTTCCACAGTTGGCCACTATCAGCAGCAGATACTGAAGTACTGTCTGCAAGATGCAGGATCTCAAGACCCGAACAAACAAAGCGATTCCCAAGTGACAGCAAACTGCTGAAAACATGTTCCAAATCTTCCCCAAAGCAAGTGAGGTATAAACCAGAACCATGGGCTTCAAAATGACAGGCTAGACAGCTCCACTGAAGGGAAGAGTGGGAACATCTTACACTCAGTCTTTGTTTATGGATGACGTGAAGTCAAAAAACTCAGATTTACTGTTCAGACTTATCACGTTTGATTCCAGTTTCACACTTCTTGCATACAAGCTCCTGAAGATTCCCCGGGCCCTTATACAAGGAGGACTCTCTCCAAGGTCCATCACAACAGATTCCTCTTCTGTGTCCAGACTGCAGTGTAGTTCTAGTTGCTAGTCACAACACTGCAAAAATAAATAGACTACCTTGTAAGAAAAGTCAGCTACGTAGAGCTGCACCATCAGCAGAGCACAGAAGTCTTTTTGAATAAATAGGTCTGAGCTCTCAAAATGCTGCAATAGCTTCAGTTTCTCCTCACACACATGCTCTCAGTAAGCCCTTTCTGTGATGAAGATGCTAGGCAAAGGTTTTCATCTCCACAGTGTAATATGCTATTTAAAGGTGACGAAATATTTGATGACACAGATAGCCCCAACTCCCCTACCCTACACTGATCTGACACCAAGCCTGAAGTACTTCTACTTTTACTCACAAGAAGATTCTACAGAAATAACAATTCTGTTATCAAGGTATCAAGGTCTTCTTGTTCCCCTATTTCACTCCAGTTTTACATTTGTATCCTGGTGGCAAGAACGGTCATCCTCAAATTGAGCAAGCATATATATTCCTGGCACCTTTGAAGAACTAACAGGTTACCCACTTACCTAAAACACAGCCCATGTTGAGGAAGTCACGTATTTACTACAGTTATTAACGTTCCAGACCCCTGCAGCAGGAAAATAATTCTGCCAGGGTTGCTGTGCACTGACAAGTCATTCCCCACATAATTGTTTCTTTCTGCCGCTGTACCCTGGTGACCAAACAGATGATCTCCAAGGACTCAATGCTTCTACAGGTCTTATTCAAGAACAGGAGAATGTTTATTTTATATGCTAGCTCTGCTCTTGATAGAGCCCAGGCTAAATTGCACAGAACAAGAGCTGTAGTTGAGGACAGACGTATGAAGTCAACTATAAAGAAAGTAACCTTGACTGACACAGCTGCACCTAATTCAACACCACCAGAAAAGTACCCTACAACTACATCAGCTCTGTAGCAGACGGTCTGATGGTCACAAAGTAGAACCATAGATGCTAGAGAGAAACAAGATGAAAAAAAAAAATTATTATGGCACAGTGATACAGCCTGCACACAGCTCAGCACAAAAACATCTCGTTACTCCAGCTCTGTGCACATCAGCATCACGACTGCAGGACAGGCACAGATGGTATGCAAGAGATGACTCAAACCAAATTCCCAAGTTTCCTCAGCAATCCAGCAGCACTGGCAGTCCTGCATTGCTCTCTGGCCTGGGCAAGAACAAGTCTTGTCCAATAACCAATCCCTGCTAACAAGCATTAATTAATAAGCATCTAATTTCTAGCATTATTTTTCTTTAATGCTCCTTCAAGGGAGAAAAATACTATGGGCCTTGCCATAATTGACAGTTTATTTATCATCATTTTTACAACTAGCAATTAGGCTGTTAACAGTTACATTTAACACACTGCATTAATACAAACCAGGCAGTCTCAATTTCTCAGAGTCACAGTATCAAGATGCAGGTAGCTCATCCATTACCATGTACATTCATAATTAAGGTGACAGGTTTAAAAAGAAAAGAAAAAAAAAATTGTACTTAAGCTGCAGGAAAAAGTACAAGAGCTCAAAACCTACCACAGAGAGGCCCATCCAGTCCTAAAGCAGCAAGCAGACCCTAGACAGTTCCAAGCCAGATTCAGTAACACAAGTCCAATTAAAAAAAAAAAAGGTCTCTAAACCCAATACCTGATCACACCATTACAGCAGACAAAACAAGATCTAGGTATTGGTACAGCAAAGCAATTGTACAGGATAGAAAAGACTAGGAAATGAAGGAAAACAAAAGGAACAGAATATAGAAAAAGAAAGGTAGAAATAGCAGATCTAAATGAAAGCACATTATACCTTGCCACCCCATAAACTTCTAAACAATTATCCAACTGTAATACAGAGCCCTTGCTGAAACAGCTACATTTGCACATACAGACAACACCAGCAACTGGGTTCCACCATGCACAAAGCAGCCCGTTTGCCTTCCTGTCTAAAGGTAACATGTTTCCTAATAAAAGGTTCTTTTAGGGTCACTTAAGAAAAGGCAAAAGTCAGTTTTATCGTGTCTGACTCCACAACTTGAAGGCTCTGAATTAAATAGAGATTTCAAGTAGAACCGAGTCTTTTTTATTATACTTAATCTCACAAGTTCAAGATAAATGAAAGATACAGAAGATCAATAAGACTTTTACAAGATAGGTTTATAGTTTACTCCTTTCTAAGATGGACAAGGACTATCTGCACACCAGATATCTAATGTGCATTAAATGACTGGTTTGTAATATGACTCATCTTTTGGATCTACAGAGAAAAGCATCACAGTCCCCTTAAGAAGAGTTCATCAGGCAGAATCAGTCATTTAGTAGCCATGTATTTTTTTTAGCAATAGGTTTCAAATAGTTGTTACACATTATATTATCACAACATACTCATTCAGCTGTCCTCTTGCACCTTACCTGTGCAAGGAAGACGTGCCAATCTGACTTACAATTAAGTTACCCAGAGCCCTCATACATCCCTCTGACTTAAAACTGTCTGAAAAACTATCTGAAATGGCAGTATCACTACTTTCTGCAGACAAACTTTCAGCTATGAAAGCATCTAATCTCTACTACTATTAGATGTATTGCTCTTAAGATCAACGCTTGACTATTTGCAAGACCGCCAAGTAAAACATAATGTAAATTTCTGAAGTGCAACCTGTTCAAAGAAACTTAACAATGCAAACACTTTGGGTTTTAGCGTGGAAAATTGCTGAACTAAACACACACACAACAAATACACTGTTTCTGGCACAGGTCGGAAACCAGCATAAATTTTAAATCTTACTTTGGTCTCATTAGTTCCTCATAATTAGGAGGACAACACTGTTGCTTGTCCCAAGTGTCTCACTCATCTTTGTTGGCAAAATTCAGCTTTCTATGCACTTAGATGTGATTAGCTGTAATCAGAATCCAAGAGTTCATGCACAAGTCAGCAACACCTGTCAAGGACCATAAAGGTAATACCAAGAGCTGGATTAAAGGTGATCTAGAAATACCAGCAAGAGGTATTTAATTAAAATTAATATTTTATTTTACATACTGGCTGGTAGAAATTAAGGAAAATGAAGTTTTAAGTACTCATTAACCCATTTATCAATTTATTAATATTTCATTTTATATTTTACAGTTACTTAAATGCACCTGTAACAATTAACTGCAGGGTTTCTTCATTCTTTCGTGGCATTCCATTATTCACCAGCTGCTTTTTATGAAACAGTGAGAAGAACAATTTGACCATAAAGTTAAGTGAAATTACAAGAAATTTCACCCACAGAAGTACCATGTTGAGGGGAGATACGAGTATGACAAATGCTTTCTAAAGGTCTTCATCACTGCTAAGAGCTGACGCGACAGTAACAAGTAAATGCCTGTACTGTGCTGAAGCTGGCTGTCCTGAATGCTATTTAAAACATAAGACAACAACTGTCACTTAAAGAGAAGTACAGTCTTCTAACAAAGCAGTTCTCTAATAATTCTCTTGACAAAGTATTCCCAAAACTGCTGCCTTTAACAAACTGTCTTGCTTTTGCTACTGCAACCAGCTGGTAAGGATGCAGATGATAATCCTGATGGTATCTGAAAGACAGAGGAGTATCAAAAGTGACAAAAGCTACATCACAATTCTGCAAAGAAAAAAGAAGGACCAAGAGACTGAAGAGACTATATCAAGCTAGAGATAACAGCAGGAAAGGAAGCAATTAAGATCCCTCTGAACTTCAAAACCTTCTTCTGGACAGTTTTTTGTCCAGAATCAATTTTAACTAATCTGGTTAATGGCTGCAGCATTCAGAAAGGTACTGAAACTTTGACTTGATTTACAGACACATGCAAAAAAAGTATTACCTTTTTCTTAAGGCTATGTATGCTGTTGCCTCTTTGCACTATTTTTCACACCCTTACTAACTATTGGCATTTATTAAAGTCAAAAAAGCAGCAAGAGTAAACACCATAAAAGGATGGTGACAACAACAAGGCTGCTTTGGATTACTTTAAGGAAGCAAAGATGTTTGTGACATTTTTCATCCAAACACTATAGAGAAAACACAGCGTAAGCATCGATCAATACTGCACTGGCACGAAAGCAGAACAGATGACGCTGTGGACCTCTCCCAAATCTCGTTTCTACGATTTGCAATGTAATGTTTTCTATGTGAATGTGATCTTTTTATTTTTTTCTTCCCCACTGTGAAGACACAGCTTCCTGCATTGCGCAAGGCTGCGGAGCACTGGCTGCGAGGTGGGGAAACAGGGATGAGCTCACTCACTCCCTTACTGGTATATCCAGTACGAGCCAGCAGTCCTAACCTTTCCTTTGTCTCAACCTGTTGGCTGATGTTCTGGCACTGGCCACAGAGTCACAGAAATCTTGCTGGGAACAGGTTAAAAGCAACTACATAACTTCATACTACACAGACTGTAAATACTTTGCCAGTATTTTAGAAACCCTTACATTATTTCCTCAGTCTGGCATTTAACAAAAGCAATTGCATTTATCCAGTCTTATTATCTATCTTATTAAATTGCTGCAAACAACTGTCACAAGTCTAGTCCCACTAAAACTCTTCTTGAAGATACACATCGAAATCCCTGTTTTAACTGCCTAACATCTTATAGTTTAGTAATTCTTTCAATACGTTAATTTCAGTATACTCTAATTTCTGACTGACAGGGAAGGATTACCATTTCACTTTAATTGACTAGTTGTATAAGAACTGCCCAAAGAATGTAAATGATTCTAAATGAAGAACAACCACCAAAAAACCCAAACCTGTATCAAACCTGCATGGCAAGTGTACTACTCTTCAAACTGGCAATACCCAGTATCCAACTGAGTTAGGAATCCCTAGAAAAGCCAATTCCATTTTGGGGATGGAGATAATTTCTAGACAGACTTTTTAAGATACGTGACCTTATATTCCCCCCAAACCTGTAGAAGCTAGTCTGGATAGAGAAAGCTATTTTTAGCTATTTTTACCTTTTTTTTTGCCAAGCAGCATATGTATTAGCACAGCATGAGCAGAGCAACACTGGTTTACTACCCAGGCTGCTCTGCCGAACAGGTCGCACACTGCCTGGGCTGCTGCACACAGGCAAACCCAACCAAGCCCTGCACGTTAGCTTCTCCTGAGGTTTGGTATTTAACACAATATGCCTCAGCCGGAAAGAGAACAGCAATTTGACCTGCTTGTAAACAGAAAGACTAGCTCCTACGTCCCAAACGAGTAGTAATGCTAAATAATGACAGAGGAGACCTGAGGATAATCAGAGGCACGCGGAAGCGGGCTGCCCCACCAGGCGAGTCTGGCCAGTTTGCAGCCTGCCCTGCATGAAGGGTTAGAGGAGCCACCTTGGCCGTAACGCCACGTGCAGTCATGACAGCACCCCTGCTCCGAGCAAGAAACATGTGGCACCCATTAGAGAGACACAGAAATCCAGAACTGCCGAGTCCCAAAGCTGTTCCCTCCACCTTCTCCCGCATGGCGGTAACAGAAAACATGAAAGATGGAAACCCAAACAGTACCACAGGTAAGGACATGATCAGGAGAGCCTCAATCCATTCCTAGACCAACTGGAAATGGTATATCCCTTCTGTCCCCAGCTTCACTGGAAGAAGTCCCCAAATGCCTTTTAGGGGAGAAGAGACCTCACTGCACAAGCCCAGGAGAAATGTTCTTGTAAGAGATCCAGCTTTTTAATGAAATCGGCTGCTTAGTACCACTGTCAAGCTTCTATTTATAACAGACCATGCTAGCTGATATTGTTTTTGTCTCCTAGCATGACAGAAAGAGTTGCTGCTGGAAAGAAATACGTTGTTCTCCATCCCCCACCTGGCAGCCAAGGGTTGGAGCAACAACAAGAACAACTTCCTAAATTCATTTCATCTCCACATCCTTATCCGTCTGTGCTCCCCAAGCACGGGCACAGGTTTATGCAGCTCTGAACAGCACTTGCAAAACACAGGACTGCTGCCATTTAGACAAGGAAATTCTTAATGCCTTTCAAAATGTGAAGAGGAGGGAGCCAGCACATGTATGTGGAAACCAGGCAAAGGCTAAAATTAATGGAATCTTAAAAAAGTAAAACCCAAACAAAACAACAACAAAAAAAAACCCACCACACAAACAAAAAACAACACAAAACCACCAAGAAAACCCCAAAACTGCACAGCCACAGCTGGCCACCTGAAAGCTAGAGTGCAATCAGAGGTGAACATGCAGGCCTGACCCACCACCAAGTGTTTCTAGTCTGGCATCAAACTCATGCACAGAAAGCAAGATCCAGGCAGCTCTGGCCATATCAAATACTTGCAGCTGTATGAAAACTGAAAAGGGTGGAAGTAAAAAGGCTGAGGCTTTGTATGTTCATATATAAAATGTGTATATATATATATATATTTATAAACTATATAACACACACGTGCCCTTTTAAATTAATCAGCAAACAATAAACTAAAATCAGCCCAATATTCAGATCAAATCTTTGCTGCCATGGGCAAATACCCTATTATTTCAACTTGGCATTTGCACATATTTAGGAGCAGCAGTTAGCTGAACCTCTGGTGTTAGCAGACTGCATCTTTCAGCTGAACCAGAGCACTGGGAACACACACCAAAACACGATTTCAAAACCAGCTTCCACACATCTTGAGCCTTAGAAAGTTCAAGCTCCTTCCACAGTTCTCTACAGCTCTGAGTAGCTAAAAGCCATCAGAGGAACAGCAGGCACCAGACTAAGACCTTAGAAAGGCACCAGAAGAGCCAAGGGCAGAGGACAGGAGCCTGGGTTGCTGCTGGGGCTGGGGGAGCTCCAGCAGACACAAACCTCACGTGCCGCACCAATGCCAAAAGGATCACTCGACCAGGCTGCGATACCAAACACTGAGGAAGGTTTTTCTGTTTACAATTTACTGTTTCCCTACTCCAATTGTTTAGCTGTTTGAAGAGTCTCTCCCAGCAAATGTTATTTTCCAGTCTGGCAGCAGTGACTTACCCCTCCCTTCCAGGCTGCCTGCACAGGCACCACTCTGCCCTCCCCATCCCAGACCCTGCCTGCGAAGGAAGCGCTTAACTGATGGCAGCCTGGGGCATCCATCTGGACATCTGGGATAGCACATAACTTGACATATACAAATATTACTATGCTTAACATGGACACTGAGTGAGGAACATGGAAAAATCCCCAAAACAACCAACCAAAAAGGATCTGACCAATTTCAGAGCAAGACAGATCCTGCCTTAAGTTTCACCAACCCCACACAGCCAAGAGAATCCACAGTATCAACATACCTTTTAAACTTTAAAATAGACAGACTTATTTAAATTCTTTTGGGGAGGGGACACATCGTGAATATAAAATGAACAGACCCAGATACAGCTGTTCTACAAGAGGTATTGCTAAATCCACCTTGCCAGCAGCTCTCCAAAATCGTATTGGTTGTGTGGTTTGTTGTTGTTATGGATCATTATATTTAAAGCACTCTTGGAGACAACTCGCTAACAGCTAGGTAGACTATGCCTCAGTCAACACGAAAAAGAGGATTTGGGGACTGAAATAAGTAGTATTTGCCAGCAGGCTTCTTGCAGTATCTTTAACCTACTAGTAGAGAACTCTTACAGAAGTATTTCCGATGTGTATCCCATACACTAAAAACAGCACCTCCCAAATTTCAGAGCCCCTGCACGTTTTAGCATCTGAGAGATGCCAGAACATCCACATGTTCAAATGAGCTTCTACAAATTAACAGTATTTTATTTTCCCTTTCTTTATGGGTGCACACCTATGACACACCTGCTTTGATCACTGGCTCACGTCTTTTTACTACACACAGGTACTCAGAAGAGCCAGTGTAAAGAAAGGTTTCTGGTTCAAGATTTCTTTAGTTTACTTTTATTATCATTATGAGAGAAGCCACTGAATTTTACTACCAACAAGGACTAGACTATGCATAAGTATTGAAAGCTCTGCAAGAGCCATTAACTTCTAACAAATTACTGCAACATAAAAGGACTTCTGCTTCTGACCAGATAGGTTTTGTAAACGGAGCAATGTTTTCCCATGCAGTCTCACAATTTACAGGCACAGCAGCATATCACACAAAATGAAATAGTGATGATGTGGTTATCAACATTCATTATTTACACATTGCTTGTGTCCTTTGAGCTCAGATATCCTGTTATTAGGGAAAAAAAAGCTGCACGATAAAGAGGTTTCTTTTACCAGCTCAGTAATTCCAAGTATGTCCACAGAACTAAACAAGACACAAGCCAAGTAACAACAACACTCAAACTCCTCTGACCGGGTGCAACCACCTCAACTTTCTGCTGCTCTTGATCTAAGTTAATAAATCTTCACCTTAAAGGGCAACTATAGTACTATATTGTACTGTAGAAATACTTGCAGGAGGCTAAGGGTCAAACAAAGCACTGCTTTCAATATTATAGTAGGAAAGTCAGAATATTCAGACATACTTAGCTCCTTAAAAGTCTTAACTCCTATATGAAAAAGAAAAAAAACAACAAGGAAGCCAAACAATTTCTACCACTAGATCACAACCAAGAACAGACTAAGGGCAAGTACGGCTGTCTAGAGGGAATCCTTTTCCTACCTGAAAGAAGCTGCCCAAATTGGTACCAAAAAACAGCTCAAGCCCCTGTAATCATGCACACAGCAGCCTGCAAACCACCAGCCCAGTAGAAACCAGAGGTCTGCAGGCAGCCAAGACACATCTTGAGGCTTGGGGCCTTTTCTATACTGAATACTGGTGACATGTGGGTGAATGGTGAAGGTCTAGAAAACCAACATCTGACAGCTATTGATCAAAGCCAAAAAGAAAGCTTTAACAATGATACTGTAAATAGAATTTGCCAGTATTCAACAACACTGGCTTTTCAGCCATAACCTGTGTGTTTCAAGGGTGTCTGTGCTGCTAGCCTAGATCAGAACTGGGGAAGCATTAAAAAAATTACTGGCACACACAGATTTTAGAACAATACTACATTGGGAAAAAAAAAAAAAAAAATCAGTCTCAGAGGTTTTACATTACCAGGTATTGACAGCTAAGTCAGGAGAAATTTCAGGAGGAAAAAAAAAAAGAAAGAGAAAAAAGAAAGGTGGGAGTCATTTCCTGCAAGAACTCCATAATCACAGCAGCTTACTGTAGGTGGCCTTCTTGGGAAATGCACTCACTGGCCTTTTTTCCCTTTTACTGCTTGTCAAATGTGTTTGATGCATTTTAAAGTTACACAGAAAGCACTTGAAGTACAGACATTAGAGTACTCAGCACAGCCCAGTCCTCCGACTGCAATAAACAGCATCCAGGATGCTGCAGGGGCTCGTGGTCCACGTGATTCTCATCCACCAAACTGCTCTCCTTTGCTCTTGGGCCGCTGTTACTGCAGCAGAGATGGCAGAATCTAGAAGAAACTTTGAAAAGCACACAAAGGTTTGCACCAAAGTTAACCTGCCCAGCTCACTGTTCCCAGAAAGATGCTATCTGGCACCCTGAACAGCAGCGTGTACAGCACGCTCTTTAATATTAATTGGCATTAACAAATAATGTGTACACTTCAGAAATGCAAATGGCAAGGAACGTGCTGTAACTTTCCCTTTTGCAGAAGGAATACTAAGTACTTAAAAGCAAAACAGTTACCTCTAGATGGTACACTTGAGGTACAAGAGGCATCTGGTGATAACTGAGACCGATAGAAAGGTACATCACCATCTCACACACACCTCGTATCTGCTTGAATCAGTACAGCTTCTCAAGAGATTGCATCTTAACACAGTGACTCTCTGGCTGCATCTTATTACATTCAGGCAGGGAGGGCAGAGGGAACGTATGGACAACACATCTGTATTTGAAATCCCTAACTTTAAGTGTATTTTTTTTCCCCTTTTACACTTACACAAAACATTCTGTATTATATACAGAATATAGTTGACACTGTTTTATAGTAAAATATAAGAATACAAAGAAAAAAAGGAGAGAAAAAAAGAAAGGTGCTTTCTGCCAAACAATTTTTAAAATCCGTAAGTTATCCTTATTATTAATCGGTTAAAGAGAAAAGCACCATTACATCCAAGGCAGTAGAAGTTACTCTCACCAATTTATGTAACTTTAGGAAACCAAAGTAAACATACGAGTGTGTTTTTGACTAGGTAGTACTGAAGTATCGGGCTGAAAAACATGAAGTGCTCTTCTGTTCAACAGCACTTCTACACAATAATATTTGTTTTCATAAAAGGAGAATCTTTGTCCTACAACTCTCAGCCAAGCCACCTCTCATGCAAGGGAACTCATTTATTTCAACAGAACTACTCACGTGGCTCAGAATTTGCAGGACTCTACTTGCTAACACAGTTGTCATCTCATCATAGCTTATGACAATGCTAAAATAATCTTTAGTATGCTAAACATGCTCTACCACATCTATCTACAGAGTAGCTTTTCACCTCCCTCAATGACAAAAACAAGTCCTCTGCTAAATCACGAGAACAGTTATTCTACAACAGCCAGCTTTGCGTTTGCTACATAAGGAAAAAGGTTTTTAAAAAATAAAAATCAATAAATTAACTAACTTTCTTGCCTACCAAGAAAGATCATTAGTGTTGGAGTTTCTTTACTTGACATCGCCTGCTAATAAGTGGCCTTTAAGAACAAAAACTTGCACGCTGTTTCTTTGCCTGACCACTACTTCTAATATTTTAGCTAACGGACAATTTTTCTATCTACAAGTATCAGAAACCTCAACTCTCCCCCATCTACATGCCACGCTGACCCTGTGCTTTCACTTGAACACCTCTAGCCCTCTTCAGTTCAGGCAAGTCACTAAAAACACTGCAAGTGTAACAAAGCCAGGTGCTTCACCCTGCCTTTATGGCCCTCACTGGGCTCCTGGTCTCAAGGCAGCTGAGACGTGCCAAGCTCCATCGTATCATGCCTCACCTGAAACTGCAGTTCCATCTCTCCTCACTGCACTGACTCAGGAGAGATGAAACCTCCCCAAAAGCACTAACCACAATGGTGACACCTAAAAAGTCACAATATTGTCTAAATATAACAACCATTTTGTTAATACTTTTTTGTAAAATAACAGACTTTAGCACATTACAGGTAGATTTTCTACTCATCCAGGGGCATACGTAACACTAGAGTTAAGTCTCAGCCCATAATTTAAAGGAAACAGAACACAGCTCTTGCTAAATAACGATTTCATCACAGCATCTAACAAAAACTTGCTTCTAGGTGAAAAGACACTGCTCCGTTTCTTTTCAGATGCTAGGACAGAGGAAACTGATCCAGCTTTCCCAGCTCCAGGGCTCTACTCGCCGGTTTTCATTTAGCATTTAAGGGATTTCCTCTGTGTGGGTGTCTCTGCAGGGCAAAATTCATATACTCCAAAAAAGGCACATTGCCAGTTTGTGCTCAGAAGCAAGAATTTGGGACTCAGGCACACAACACTTCACTTTCAGTGCTGTTTCCAGTAAGTAGCACAGCCTTCGAACAACTGGGAAAATGTTATTTAACAAACTCAGCTGATACACATGACATTTAACTACATAAGGACTATTATTTGTCACTTGATTAGTAAACAGTATTTAGATTATACAGTTTAACAGCAAAACCACTGCCTTCCGTGCTAAAGAACGATTCCTTTCCACGTGTTGATAATTGCATACAAAGAAATTCATTGCAGCATCCCAGCACTGGCTGCATTCCTAACTTTAAGCACTTGCCATCTTCAAACAGTTCCCTTCTTTCAGCTAGCCATCCCTAAAGTAACTCAAGATACAAGCCTTAGAAGCTGAAAGCTGAGTATTTAAGTTCTCTTTTTTTCTTTCCTTCTTCTTCCAGGAGAGAAACAGGAATTGGCAATCTCAGTTGTGAAACCGATTCCCGCCTGGTGGGTTTGATATCAGACTGGTTTTGATATCAGACTGGCTTTGCCTCCTGCATGAGGCTCTCCTGAGCCGAAGCTGTCTGGGATGTGGCGTTTGTCAAACGGGCACCAACGCCGGTGGGAGCCACTCAGTCAGGGCTCCTTGATGCTTCTGGAAGCGCTCCCACCAAGTCAACCAAAATCCAGGCTAAGGAATCCTCTTCATCTCCAGGTTACGGGTACGCCAGGTCATTTCAGTTCTTAAGAACTACAGCACTGAGGCTTGTGTTGGGACTCGCACCACTGCCGTGGCTCGCAGCGGTGATGGAGCCAATGCCAAGACTCCCTGCTCGGCCGACTCGCTCCTCGCCGTGACCAGCCCTTTGGCCATCTATAAACCCCGCTGTCCGAGGGTTTTGGATGAGGCCAGAGAAAAACAGGCAGCTGCCTTCTCCCCAGCTTCCCCGCCACACGGATCTTCAGCAGAGCAGACATGCTCCTCTCCAAAATATGCGAATTTCACAGGAAAAAAAAACCAGCACCTTATGCTCGCAGCGGCACCACCCACGGTCCCGCTGCTTTTNCGCCGTCCCCCGGTGCAGGGAGGGCGGTTTGGCCGCCGGCCGGGCCCCGGGAGCCGCCCTGCGTGGGCCCAGCGCTTCCCGACCCACCAGTGGCACCTTGTGGAGCGGGGATTCCCCGGACACGGGAGCGTTACCTCAGGTTTTCTTTNTATATATATATTATTATTTTTTTACCACAGCAGCAAGACTTCTGAGGCGACTGGCTGCGGGGACAAGGGGCATGGGTGGGCTGAAAGCCACCGAAGGAGGCGCTCCCCCACGGCAGGGCCCGCCGGGGAAGGAAGCGCCCTCCGCCCCGTCCCGGTCACGAGTGGGGGAGTTTCGGGCACTTACGTAACCCCCGGTGCCGGGGCCGTTGCTGTTGTTGTTGGTTTTTTATCCCCCTCCTCGCTTCTGAGGCCCCACAGCTACTTCAGCGCCCCGGGACAAGCCAGCGCCCGCCGCCGCCGCCATCTCCCCT
>VXBW01003904.1:1716525-1727361 GCA_013400375.1 Thinocorus orbignyianus | reverse complement strand
TGTCCCTGCCCATGGCAGGGGGGTTGGAACTTGATGGTCTTTAAGGTCCCTTCCAACTCTGACCATTCTATGATTCTATGAAAACAGCAGCCAACCTTTGCTTGGGCTTTTTGGTTAGAACAGAGACCAGACTTCTAAACCAGAACGCCATATGCAAAGACTTTGTTGAAGGAACGTGGTCTTTCTGACACTGAAGCAGCCCAAGAGTTACATCTTAACTATTTTTCTTTCCCCTTCATTTAATTTTATGCTTATTTAAGCATGGCAATGTAAATAGGCATGGATGTCCTAGACCACAATGTTTTGCTCTGCCTCGGGTAACTAAAGAAGGTGTGAAATTACAAAATCTAAGCTTTCACGCTTCAGCCTTAACTGATTATACGCAGTAATATGTCAAGGAACAGCATGTAGATGCACTCTGGCAAAACTAGACGTGCACTATGAATTTTTAAGCATTTAGGGTTGTTTTTTTTTTAAAAAACTATAGACTGAGAGGAGTCTGAACAATCTTCCCACCCTAGCCCCAACACTTCAGCTTTGATTATCCAGAGCACTGTGATTCTGATGTAGAAAATCACACAAGATTGACCAGTATAGAAAAACTTGGTATCTATTTATACAAAATGAACAGGCCCTCCCCTGCTGGCACAGATTAGAGCCCAGAGTAGGAGCAGGCAGCAAACAGGATGTTTTCCCATCCCTGCTCCACTGACAACCCAATATGTTTTTAGACATCCTTTACATTGTTTTAAAATAATCCTGAAGAGTAGCCATAAATCCTGACTTTGAGTCCTTTCTGCCATCTTCCTAAACTATTATAAATTCCAAATCTCTGACAATAAAAAAAAAAAATTTAAAAAAAAAAAAACCAAAAAACACAGAAATCCTGTGATTTAAAGCATAACATAATCCATTTAGGCATAACATTTCATCTGTAAAATGGGTAACGGGATGCTACAGCTAGAGTTGATTCTGCTACTAGATGGACTGGTACTTTAATTACTTCCCAGGCTCCCTTTCGGCCCTGTTTTTATGATGCTGCACTGAATATCTGAGTGAAATCATCAAGATGTTTGCATAACAGATCTGTATGCCCAATTGACCTGGTTTGTTCCCACTAAGATGCTGCCCATAGGGAAAAGCAAACAGAAGAGTCGCATTTGTGGCTTTTTAGGAAAAGGAGCTCTTTCAGCCTGGGAGAGCGAGTTGTCAGTGAGCAGGAAGGTTAAGTGGGCATAACGATTCATTAGGGGCTTACAGAAAGAAATGTGTAGGCTGATGAACTACAACCAAGCTAATTTAATGAAAGGACAAATCAATTAAGAGTTGAAATAGCAGAAATACCCTGTCTTGTCACACACTGCCTACCTGCAACTTGGAATAAGCTGTGGATTTTGTGCATTACATACAAAAGGGGGAAAAAAAAATTGTTCTTAAGCAAATTCCAACCTTCTAGACAGTGACTGATAGTTAGATCTTTATTTTTTTAATTACTTCTATGGAGAATCAGTAAATTATTACCTGCAAATGGTTGCTGCCTATAAGGCCAAATTCCAATCAATTTATAAGGGACTGCTTGTATATTTTGTCCTGGTTTTTATTGATGACATTTTTTTTTACTAGATTGACTTCAGTGGATTCAAAGTGGTTGGGGTCAGCCATATTTAAAAAAAAATTCTTCTGCAGATTTAGAGCAAGATTCATGAAAGCTGAAAAACAGATGGAGATGTTTTGAGAGCCCACAACTGCCATCAGCACCATTCAGCATGATGCTGTATCCCCTTCTAAATCATAGAATCACAGAATGGTCAGAGTTGGAAGGGACCTTAAAGATCATCAAGTTCTGACCCCCTGCCATGTGCAGGGACACCTCTCACCAGAGCAGGTTGCTCCAAGCCCCATCCAGCCTGGCCTTAAACACTTCCAGGGATGGGGCATCAACAACTTCTCTGGGCAACCTGTACCAGTGCCTCACCACCCTCACAGGGAAGAACTTCTTCCTAATATCTCATCTAAATCCCCCCTCTTCCAATTTAAAACCATTACCCCTCGTCCTGTCACTAGACTTCCTGACAAAGAGTCCCTCCCCAGCTCTCCTGTAGGCTCCCTTCAGATACTAATCCTTTGTAGTTCTTAACCTGGCATCAGAGCAATAACTCACAAAAAAATTCATTAGGATTTTGGCAGACTACTCCTAAGCATCTAAATTGTATCTTTTTTCTTCCTTTTAAAAAAACCACAGACACACGTGTACAAGAAGAGTGCGTGGCCGTCCCCTTCTGCAGCACAGCAGTTCTGGGTTTATGGCTGGAAAGCATTTTCTGGTTCTGTTGAACACTTTGACACCAAAAAAGCCCAAAATAAGATACAGATATTCAGATGCTCAGTACTAAGGGAAGCAGGGACAATCTGGAGGGTGTCTGTCTTAAATATTTCTCCATTTCTCCTTGAAAATTGATCTGATCTTTGCTTTGCTTTTACTAAGGCAGTTAAGCGGGAAACCAATTAAACCACAAGATCACAGGGCAAGTGATGTCTGATGTGTTTCAATTTGTTTAGCACTTTTGACCCCACTTCTGTTGCCAACCACGGACAAAATATGATCTGTTCCAGCAGTCACACAGCTCTTAACGTTTTGCCACCCTGAACCTGCAAGTCTAAGTGGAAAAAGACTCCGGAACAGACTCCAGTGAACTGCTCTGAAGAAAAATATGAAGATACAGTTCTGTGCTTAACCCAAAAGAAAGCAAGGCCATAAAGATGAAAGAAACACAAAGCATGTAAGGTGGCTGAGGAGGATATCCCCCAGGCTGCTGATTTACCAGCCTAACTAGACATAACGTAACTAGGCATGGAAATTATTTTCCAAAGTGTAATTAGCAGCCAGCAACAGATTCACTGCTTCTGCGAGTTGTTTTCCTGACAAAAATGACCAGTAGGGCTAGCATCAATATGAGAAAATATTTTGTCAGATTAAAAATAAAATTTAAAACAAGTAGAAATGGGACAAATGTTGGTAGGATGTGGAATTATAAATTATCAGAACTGATTAACAGCATTTCTTATACAGCACCGATCACTATCAAGAAATAAAAGGAGACAATGCAGTGAAAGCAAACAAATGAAGATCCCGTTGTTTGGCAGGTAGTTAATGCCTCCCTTGACAACACTGTCCCTAAAGGCAGAAGCAGGCGGGGCCATCCAAGAAAACCATTCCCTGAAGGATACAAAGAGCATATCAATTGCTTATTCAAGCAGCCTCCTGCCATTTGCAATTCAAAGTGCTGCCTCACTTTCTGAGGTCACTCAAAACTCTCCTGTGACTGAAGTTATAACTTGCATTTATTTATTCCATATCCTGTTTACTAACTCACTGATAAGTCCCTCTCACCATCCACAGTGTCACAAGGCTCCTTTCCTACACTAGGACAAATCAGCCCTTCCATTGATGCCTTTGTAAGCACGTTGTCAAGATTGGTTCCACTTCAACACCAAAGCAACGTCCCAGCCTTGTGGCCTGGAAGCAAAACATCACTGCAGCAACCCCACATTCCAGTGACACTGCCTGGTTTCCCTTCTCTGCCCCCTCACCCTACTGTGCTCCTGCCAACAGTTAACTTCACAGGAGAGTGGTCCCTTCTGCGAGGACAGGCTGCCCTGAACAAAACCAGTACCACCTGCAGAAAGAGCCACTTGTAAGGCTTTCTCCAGGACATAAAATAAAAGAGAGCAGACGCACAGCTGGGCTCGTGGCAGCACCAGAGCCCCAGCCTTTCTCTTCGTTTGGCAGGAGGAGCTACAGGGCCGACATAGGAAGGAAATTCTTTCTTTTCATCAGACCCCTCAGCCACATTCAAGAAGACCAATGATAAGATACTGCAGCTGACTTGAGAAGTGGGCAGAGCCTGGTAAGATTATACTTTTAGAAAATAGCCAGTGCGCTCCCACTCTAGCATACGTGGGTTTTTCTAGGTTCGTATCAACCTTGATTATTACACCTCCAGTAATACAGATACCAAGATCCTGAGCTGAGCAAATTCGAAGAGAAATGTCTTACTGGGGAATAGGAAACTTCAGAATTAACCAAGACCCGTATCACAAACTGCTTCAAACATGTAAAATAAAGTCACCAAAGGAAGGATTTAATGTTGGGTTCNATGATTCCAAAGACTTCTACTGCGCTGACAGCTTCCGTGATTAAAAAAGCCACAAACCTGGTTTTCAGAAGTTCATTATTGCAGCATTGTCTGCTAAAATACAGTGTGCTGTTATACAACCAAGCATCTGGGGAGATTAACCCCGATTTAAAAAAAAAAAATCTCTGGGAAAAGCAGCTATTTATTAGAACAAGGATGACGGCAGAATAAACTACCGGATTTGTGCAATCACATCTAGTCTTAGGGAGTATTATTTTACCAAACAACAAATCAAACAGAAATATTTACCTTGATCCTAAAAGATGCTGAGTACAAAGCCCCCAGTAATTTCCCACTAAAAAAAAGTGTCGTAAAGACTAGATTGACCTGGAACGTCCAGGAATATGCTTTTTCACAGTGCCAAAGGAGAAGAATCCAGAGAAGCCTCACAGGAGGGTGCTCGAGGGACACGGTGAATACTGACAATGAGCAGTTGAACCCACACTGCAATGACAGCTGTAGGCAACGAGAGAGACAAGAGGCCAGGAGGAAGATAGGGCTGAGCTGAGAGCAGGCTTGAAATGCCTTTGGCTGACTCAGGGTAACTGTGTAAGGGTTCTCTTCCTGTGCTGGGAAGCTCTTCTCCCAGTCCTTGTAGCTGCTTCAAGGCTCCATCTCCACATGCAGTTAGAGGACTCCTGTACAGCACCTCTATTTCACCGTCCTGAAATTCTACACAAATACTACATAAGGAAAACAGCTAAAGCTTTTCCTGACAGTTTGCTTGCATTCAAATATGTGTGCTCACTCTTCCAGCTACGAAGCATCATTAGTACTTGCAAGAAGTCTGCTCCTTGCACTGAATAGAATTGCTTGGCTGATTTATAAGGCATTTACCGTAACTGCTTTTGGGCACAAACAAAGCAGTCATTTCTTTTTTATTTTCCTTTTTTTTTTTTTTTCAGTAAAGTGTCAGAACTGTCAGAAATATCCACTAACACAGAATTTGTCCAAGAAGAATTCTATCACATCGCTGTTATTACAGGAAAGACAAGAAAAGTAATCTCAAGACAAGGACATATGACTTGGCAGACATGCGAAGCACAGACATGGGCCTAATATTCCAAGAACAAACTTGACTGCTGCCAGGAAGCTGACAGCTACAATCCATGTGCATCTGCTGTTTCCCATGAACTGCACTTTGCAGAAGTGTGAAGTCAGACACTTTACTGTCTTAACTTGATAGAAATGTTAAGAAAAAAAAGCACTCAGCACTCTGAAACTCATATTAAAAAAATTTAATATGTTTTTTTCCAAGACCTAATATACAAATGCAATGGTAATAATGTACTCTTCTTCTGTAAGCTTGGATGAAATATATTAAAGTCCACTTTTCGAATATTACATAAATAATCATCTAAAGCAACCTAGAAAAGAAGAAAAAAGCTTAGTCCATACAGGGCACACAAATAACAGGGCATTAAGTTTAAAAAGCAATACATGAAACTGAATGGGGAACTGCAAAAAACGTGCGACAGTTTGCCTGTTTTATTAAAAAGTAGCATAACCATCCCATTCAAATGATATTAGAAAAACAGTTCTGGTGCAGAGGAGCATTATTTTTTACTAGACCAAGTGGCAAATTATAAAAATAGACAAGATTTTGGGCCCTTGCATCAGAACGATGGTCTGTGAATATACAGACATCTTGGGCGAAATGAGTTAGTTAAAGAAGGATTAAAAGTGTTGCTCAAAACTATTTGGTTCCACACTCAGACACACGTCATGATATTCAGAAGCTTTAGGTATTACACACACATAACACACATTAACCATGCTTAATTTGATGCTCCACTTTTCAGAAAGAGATTAGAATGGAAATTAGTTCATCATTAGTGCATGATATCATACCCACCGTACAGAAAAAAGCAGGATATGCCTTCACAGGAACTTTCTTACTGAAAGATCTAGCCTGAAAGTAAATGGGGTAAGGGGGGAGGGGGAGAGAAAAAAGGAAAAAAGAAATATACTTAGCAGGAGAGCTTTATGTTTCAGATTAAACATCAAGTATTATATATAATTGCTACAGCCAGCAGACTGTTAGGAAGTTCATCCCTTTTCATTCTGACATCCTGAAACTATAATTTTACATTGTGTGCAAGCCAGAGCCACCTCTGACTGTGCACTTTGTACAATAATTACACTGAAAGCATGTAATACTGGGAGAGGCTCGCTAACATTCTTCTATGTTTTGACCTTACAGTTTACAGATAATAAAACTGTAAATTGGCAGCTCTTGTTTCAACACAGCTCCAAGCTGCATTTGATGGTTTAACACTTTCTCCTCCCACCAAATAACTCATCCCAAGAGACAGAGATGATGGAGGACCAGAAATGCATTTCTCTGAGTGCATCTTTTTGGGCCTGCATTGCCATCAGTCCCAGAAGCCCAGTTATGAGCCACTTACATTTGTGGGACTCTGAAAGGATCTCAATGCTCCAGGTCCTCACTATCTTTGTATAAAGAGTCTAATCCATGGCTGAATCAAATCTGCAATTTAAACCCACGTACAGCTCAGGTGCATCTCACAGAGCTGAAGCAAATTCCCCTGTAATGCTTATTTATAAATACAAACCACCTCCTTGTTTTACCTTTTCTTACAGGTTAAACGAACAAACCAACCAACCCCTTCTGAATACTGATGAGTATGCATCAGTTTCTGTTCATTTTCCATGGATCTTTCCTGATGACTGGGAAAGTCAGGCTGAAACTTTAGGATGGCAAAATACTTCATCTTTTCAGAGGGCAAACTGCATCTCGAAGTTTTAAAATAATAGCATATGTATGAGTATGTATATAGATGTAAGAGGAAAATGCTCTTCCCTGATCGGATGCTCTGCCTTACCATTATTAATTGCAAGATGAAAAAAGAAAGTAATCTTGCTTGACCTTCTTAACCCAGAATGAGTTGCACATCAGTCAGAAAGCGTGTTACCTTCCTCAGTACATTGAGCCCATAATGATTGAGAGTAACTGAGATAAATGCAAAAGCCAAAAGGAGACCTCCTTTTTCAAGAGGAATAAGGGAGGGAATGTTTGAGAGAAAAAAAGCGGGGCACGTAAATGTATTCGCAGGCTTTTTTGTGGTACCGAGAGCGCACTTTTATTATATGCTTTTATTCTAACAAAACACACAATTCCTAAAGAAAACTGCAGTCTTCATTATCTTATTTTGCCCTCTGCTGGTCATCAGCTGCAGTATCAGGAACTTCAGAAACTTTTCTCCCAAGATTAAGCACCACATTACTGCCAAGTGTTTCATTTAGTATCACTGAGACTTTATTGAGCATTTGAGGATTATGTTTCTTCTGTCTGTGCAAGGGAGCTGGTGACTGTTACCCTCATCCTCCAAAGTGCATGGTTTGTATAAAAAGTGCTGAGATAGCTGAAACCTTTCTGCAGGTGTAAGTTTTACCCTACTCTGTAATTCCAAATAAGACAAAGCCCAAGTGACTGAAAAGACCCTCGGGCTAAAGGAGATGGTGATTTTATACCAGAGAACAGATGCGTTAAAGGCACCAGCCCATTCCATTCAACTAGAGCCTTGAAATACCCAGCCAACGCTGCCAGCAACAGCCCATTTCATCCATTAGGGGAGAAAGTATCTTTATCCTTGCATTAACAAGCACCATCTGATTACCAAGAAGGCAAATCCCCTCTCATTACTGCCAGCTACTGTTAGTTCAAGTGATTTGAACACTCAAGAGATCCTGCACTGTCAATTATTCTTCACCGATGATGATGGAGGCTGGAAGCAAGTATTCAGAGAGGACTTTTTTAATTTTAATTAAGATGATATAACCCATCCATTAAAAAGAAAAGGGGGGAATGGAGGGTAGAAAGTGCCAAGATCAATATTCAATTGAATGAAGCACTAATGCTGCCCTAATCTGGTTTCCTTGTGTTTATACTTTTCTGTAAGAGTCTCCAATTACATGATCATATTGCATATTTTCCACTGGTCCCTCCCAGTGCGTACCAAGGGCAGGGCTCCAGGAATGGAGTGGGAAGGAAGGCAGGGGTAAGGTTCTGCCTGTTCTTTCAGAAGCTGATCAGCATCTTGGGCGCCAGGGAACTAACACACTAAGAATTATCAAATTATCTGGAAGGCTCTCCCGGCTTCTACCCCAAAGTTTCCATACAATACCAACAACCAAATTTTAAACGCACATTGCTCCTTTTCCACGCCTCCCATTGCTGATACAAGGTGTTCCAGGCCAGGCACTTGGCATTTTTGTAAGCCACAACTGCAACTGAAGTCAATGGGTTTTATACACAGCATATTATGGGTTGAGGTGTGGGGAATCAAAAATAAAAAAATCAAAACAGTTCAGCTTGAACAATGACAGTGACAGTTTTGACCCTGCATTTTCCTTGTCTCTGTTCCCTGCTTCTAAATGGAATAAACAGTTTCCTTGGCCATGTGACAACAAAAACTGAGACATCAGGTGAAACAACATGAACAGGAATGCATTAAGTGCAAGTTATAAATAGTCTGTCTTATAAGTAAAGCCTAAGCCTACAAATTATTAACAAAAAATATAAACATTAAGCAACTAACTAACCACTGACTGAACAAACCAGGGATGCCTCGTTTTACCTCCAGAAAAATGAAAAAGGGGCTCCCCTACTATCTCTATTGTCTAAGACACTGTGATCACTGTAACACTGCAACTGAGGATTATATTAATGGTGCAAATGCTTTTCTTTGTTAAAGTGGTATCTTTTCACACTACCTCAATGGGACATATTGGGTGCAGTACTCAAAGTACATGGGCATTATGTGTACGTGCAGACATAAGAAAATCTTTACAGTGCTTCGTGCAAGTTCTGTTTTCCAGCTAAAAGCAAAGTGTTGGTGATGAAACACGCTTTTGCTTTTGTATTGTGTACCAACAAGCAAATCTGAGTGTAGCTAAAATAAGAGCACAAAAGAGAAACAGAGCTGGACTCTGCAATTCTTCAGGATTCATTATCCACTGGTGCAAGCAAATCAAGTCTTTCCCAATGTGCTTGGCTGTGAACCAGAAGAGAAATAAACAAGAAAACACCTTTCCCACCACGGCTTTCAGCGTGGCTGGTCATGTCAGGGAATGCTTCCCCAATCCCACACCCAGGAACCAGGCAGCAGAAGGCAACACGCTGCGCCTTCCTGGCAGCCATCCTGCTCTGCCCTGAAACAGCACCTGCAGAAGTGATTCCTGTGGTGCTGATCCCACCCTGGCACCGAGCTGCCTTTGTAAAGCTCTGCTGGAAGATTCCCTCGCAGTCATAAGGCTTTTAGGCAGCATTTACATACATGCAATTGGACCTGGCTGTGAGTAAACTGCTTCCTGGACATACAGATAAATGTACTACTCTTCACAGAGAAGTAGTTGTAATATTTAAAGGTTTTGTGTAATTACTTTGAGAGTAAAAACCAAACAAAGGTAAAATATTTGAAATTAAGTATGCAGCTGTAAAATCTTCTCATAACACATACGCACAATGCTTTGTAAAGATTAGCATCAACTGTTTAATAAAACAAAGGAAAGGAAAGGAAAGGAATCTCACATGTTCTAGATGAACATGGGCTTGGCTGGCAATGTCGTAAATGACATCTCTCACATTTTTCTCCTGCTTGCCTCTTATGAAATCCTCTTGTGAAACTCCATGCTAGACACAGGAAGGAAAATCAAAAAAGAAAAATCTTCAGTAAATACCAAGCTTCCATTTTAGCTTCCCAAAAACATGTCCCAGCAACAAAACTAGTGACATGAGACTGAATCAGCCCAAATGTTTTACCACTGCCCTCTCTATTTGTTTTTTTTTTTCTTGTTTTTTCTTTCCCCTCCAAGTGACTCACAAAAAAAAAAGGAAATAAAGAGAACAGTTGGTACAGACTCTCCCTGCGTGAAGTTCTTCCCTAAACACTTTGTGGTCAGTCAGATAACCAAGTCAGATTTTAAAGTTTTAGGAATTTCTATCAGTTTAGATGCCCAATTTTTAAAACCCTAATCCAAGAATTGATATGAAGCAGAAGAAACCCAGTAACAGCTGTGACAGAAGCCGTGCTGGCTTACAAAGTCAGTCACTATCTTGGGATTGGTGTGCACCACCAGATTGCAAAAAAAACAAGCCACAAAAACCTAACTGAAAAAAGTCCCAAGTCAAAAAAACCAAAAGCACCAAAAAAAAAACCTCCTACACCCCAAAAAATCAACCCCAAACTAATTCTTTGACTACAGTGACCAATGCAGGACATAATATGGTGTTTCCAGAACTGCACCCACTGCCCATTCTTCTCAAGAGCACCCAGAGATGTGAAAGCCGTACAAAGGCTGGCAGGGGGGCTCCACAGGAGGCAGAGACTGCAGCAGAGCTCTGATACCCACCAGCAGCTGAAATGCTTACAGGATGCTCAGCCTGCACAGAAGGGGCACAAGCTGTTTTTACAGCTCCACTGTGAAACACCTTCCACGGCAAGGAACGGCTGTGAATTTTCAGGCTATGTTTGAAAAGCTAGAAACTTGGAAGGCCTCCCATACCATCCAGTCCCAGAAGGGCTGAATGAGCACAGCTCCCCTCTGCAGTCTCATAACCCTGACCTATATCAGAATCTACACTTTTTTGCCACTACCTAAATTACTAAACTTCATA
>VXBW01003904.1:1663293-1716457 GCA_013400375.1 Thinocorus orbignyianus | reverse complement strand
GGGGAGAATCCCCTCCCGTGACCTGCTGCTCACACTTCTTTTGATGCAGCCCAGGATGGGGTTGGCTTTCTGGGCTGCCAGCGCGCAACTTCAAACCAAAACTTTCAATTGTATTGAAATGATATTCAGAAAATACGAATACAACTGCCTTAAGCATCACCATAATTACATAAATTTTGGTGAAGGATTAAAAGAATAGCATTAACATTTAGAAATCAAGACTGGAGATGAAGGACTAACAGCTGTGATGCCTACAGATCCAGCCAGAGAACAGTAATGATAAAAACTGAGCTTTAATCCCATTTTACCTAAATTGCAAGGTCTGCTAAATTCCAATGCAAATTAGGTGTATAGTTTAAATTGGAGAACTATACCATCTCCTACAGCAATGTGTGGAATGTATGCTTATAGCTATCAAATATGTAACAAAAAACCCCACAATCCAACTCCCCCAAAACCCCAAACCACTGGCACATTTATGAAAAGCCAGTAAAGAGAAACCCTAGAAGGTTGTGCAGAACTGAAGTTTCTCACAGTGCTTCCTTTATGGGGATAGGAAAAAAAAAAAAAAAGGAAAAAAAAAAAAGACAAATCCAACATAAAAACCCCAAAGCCAGGCCCCATTCCATATGTGTGTTGCTATACATTACTGGAAAAATTCTTGAAAGCTGAAATACTGCTATATTTCATTAAAAAAAGAATTAAAAAAGTAAAAAAAGCAAAACAAAAACCCAGAAACCCTGGAGTTTCATAAAGGTCACTTCTCTCATCTCCCAGAAGCTCTAAAACCGTGACAATGGCATGTTACTAGGCCACAGCAGAAAGAGTTAAAACAAAGCAAAAAGGTGTTCTGTTTCCAGCACAATAAACCACAATCTCATATCTAGCACTGAGACATGGTTAGAAACATCACACTGTTCAACTCCAGACAACTTGCTTCTCCTTACCAACATACAGATATCCATGGGAAGAAAGACCTTCTGTCTGGAACTGTGATAGGGAGTTGCTCTTAAACAGGTAACTATGCCTTGTGCTTTCCCGATGTGGCTGGCTGCGTGGTCGGCATGGATGTCCCTCACACCTAAAATTGCAGAAATAGTAAGTTCAGAAACACACTGTCAGGCCTTCCAAGGGGTCTAACCTTCCCCGGTGCGTATCACATACTACTACCGAACAATAATTCTCTAAATACTAATAAAATACTAACAAATAGTACTAAATAATACTAATTCTCACACCTCTCTTACATCTGAGCTCATATAGGGCATACTTCCATAAAGCATCAGACACCTAAAATAAAGTTTCCCTTTTCTTCACTGCAAATGAACACTTCTTTCCCAATCTGTGACTCTCATATTAGACACGACACTGACACTGGCTCTTAACCACAAGGATCATATCTTCTTTGTTGTGTTTTATAGCTATTCAATTACTGACATAAACATACTTTTAGGAAGACGAGAGAACTCAAGTCCAAATTTACAACATCACCCAGGGAAGTTTATAGGTTGAGAAGTCAGGTCTTTCAAGATAACCAGTGCACACCACTGTAATACAGAACAGCAGCTGCAGAGTAACTACAGCAGTTTGTGATCTGACAAGTCAGAACAAACACTCACTACAAAAAGACACTGAGATGCTGGAGCGTGTCCAGAGAAGGGCAACGAAGGTGGTGAAGGGTCTGGAAAACAAGTCTTATGAGGAGCAGATGAGGGAACTGGGGTTGTTCAGCCTGGAGAAAAGGAGGCTGAGGGGAGACCTTATCACTCTCTACAACTACCTGAAAGGAGGCTGTAGCGAGCTGGGGGTAGATCTCTTCTCCCAGGTCACAGGCAACAGGACAAGAGGAAATGGCCTCAAGTTGCGCCAAGGGAGGTTTAGACTGGATATTAGGAAAAATTTTTACAATGAAAGGGTTATCAAGCATTGGATGGGCTGCCCAGGGAAGCGGTTGAGTCACCATTCCTGGAAGTACTTAAAAGATGAGTAGATACAGTGCTTGTGATATGGTTTAGTGATGGGTTTTGTCAGTGTTAGGTTGATGGTTGGACTAGATGACATGAAAGGTCCCTTCCAACCCAGGCAATTCTGTGATTCTAAGTGGGACAATCAGAAAATACAGTGAAGAGCTGACTTTACCATGCTCTGTAACAGGAGCAAGAAAAGACAAAACAGTGTTAAGTAACAATAAACAGAGCAGTAGGAAACCGCACTTCAACAAGCTTTCCACTGAGCAGCTTCTAAGGAAAGCACTTAGTTCCAGAACGGGTGCACTGAGATTACAGATTTATGGTTGAGCCTTCAGAACACATCTGAAGTATTAACCAAGACAACTCCTACTGAAATCAAACCCCTGTAGGTAGAGAGTGGACTTTTGGAAACATCAATTAATACTGTACCTGCACTAATGACTAATCAACAAAATCTAAAAAGAGGAAAACACCTACCCAATATTTCTAAGGTGAGGTACAAGAGGGCACTCTGAGTGTTCTCAGCATACGTTTCAAGTTCCTGGATGTTACGGTACGGTCTATCATCCAAATTCTTCTCCTGTAATACAAACACAGAAATTCAGTAGAATGTAAACATAACTACTATTTTTGCAAGTTTATTACTACAGTCAGGTCAGCATAATCCACCATTAGAAAAAAAAAAGGAAAAATTCAGAGATAGTAAGAGAGTATAAAGTCAGATAGAAGCAGTCATTAAAGCTTAAGCAAGTCTAACATGATCAAGTAATTACAGGCAACTGCAGCCAAGTTTGGCTACTGGAGCAAATAAAACCTCTTGCAATAATAAGAAACCAGAATTCTTCATTAAAAAAAAGACAGAACTGGAAAAAAACATCACATGATATTCTTACACTACAGAGCTGTCAATTTTAATACTTATTTGCTTCTGAAGCACAGAGAAATTTAGATAAATAAGAAGGTATTTTTTAAAACATGCATAAAAAGCAATCCTTCAGATACATACCCCAGTTTCAAAGTCATATACAAATAGCCCTCAAAATATAACATCCTCCTGTCCTAGTGGCTGTTGTTGTTAAAACGTATCAGTCTTAAGATTAAAAAACTCTGAAGTCTTTCATAGCAACGACACTCTGCAAGTAACTGACCATCAATTTTCTCAGGGTGTAACTTCAAGAGATGCTGATCTTTAGCAGCAGAGTCAGCTTCAGAAATTCCTGCCCTCAGTTATCCATTCTTGCCCTTGTGTCAGAGTTGGTAGCAGCATCACTGGACTAGTGAAATTCTTCTAAGTAGACCTTGCTATTTAATCCCATAGGATGGAACTTCCCTCACTTACATCCAGAAAGTGTAACTCCAAACAGATTACCCTCTGGGGGTAACCACTTCAAATCAAGAATAGAGACAAGCAACAGAAAACACACACTGGATGTAAGAGCAGGGAACAAGAAGGATGTCGACTCACAAACTACATCTATTTTAAAGCAAAACTAAACAAAGGATTCTATGAGCAGAAATTATGAGTAGGGGCATCAAGGGAGAATTAAAAGCAAATACAGCAATACCATTCTTAAAGAGAAATACTACTGTCTGGAAAAGATTAATTACTTAAACTTTTGTTTTACACACAAACACATAAAATTAATGGGGAAAAACACCCACATAGCACTAAAAACAGAATCAGTCCCTGAATGGCAAGTACTTACTCTTTCATCAATTATCTTCATTAGCCACATTTTAGTCAAGTTATGTGTCTTGACAGCCTGAAAATTATCAAACAAAACATCCATGTTAATGTATATAAACTGATGGTAGTACTGCATTCTGAAGGTTGAAATATATTTTAGATAATCCTTTTCTTAAAAGGATTGTATTCACTGACTTAAAAACGTGACACGTGAGTGGGAAATCATAGAATCCTACGACTGGCTTCTTCAAATACAAAAAATTTCAACTGGTATTTCTTACAAGTTGTTGTACACAGAAATGCAATCTTGTACATCGAGCCAGTTAACTAAAAGCATTTCTTTAAAAAATAATTTTAATTAAAGTAATTTACTCTTTCATGGAGTCATTGTGGAGCTCCCATAAAAATATCTGTGGATAACTATGTTCACTCTCCAGAGAGAACACAATTTCCTCCAGAGTTAAGCAACAAAAAGATTTCCCCTAGAAATTTTCAAGAAAATGTCAGTAAAACATAGCAAGAGCAATGTTTTGCTGCAAAGACAGCACCCTAACACAGTAACATAATGAATATTATGGTTTTGTTTAAAAAAGTATCCCACAGCATTTTATATTCACACATTGTTTGTTTGGCTCTTATCTTGTATTTGAATTCCTTCCTGTACCACCTCATTCTCTAAGTTTACCTCCAATCCTCTTGCACACACTGAATTTACAGACCATGCTGTCAGAAAGGCTGCAGTCACACATAGAAATAAACAAAACTTATGGGGCACATTTCTTACAATATCAGCCTTTACAGCTCATTTTCAACTTCTTTTCATCCACTATATTTGTAAATATTTTTTCAAGGTTTGACAAGAGTACATCCTCCAGTCGACTCAACAAAATCTGCTTGAGGAAGTACTTGGTATGTGAAAAGGCAAATCTTAAGTTACAACGATGAATGTCAGTTTTGATTTGCATTTGTTTGCCCTGAGTATTGTTTTGTAAATTAAATCTTTGAAACACTCAGACGTCAAGACTTAAAGCACCAAACCGAGTTCTGCTAAATTACCCAATTTGTACATTACATCCATCTTGAGCTACCTTCACTCAAACACACAGATCTTCATTCTGCAGAAGTTTTAAAAATTGTCTTCCACAGAAATTAACAGAGAATTAGGCCTCACTTTTCCTATGTTCAAAATGGATGGATAAGTAAGAACAAATTTCATACAGTTGCCATGTAAGTTTATGTTAACATCACTGAGAACTATTAATAATTCTAGAAATACTATTAAAAGCTATTTATGCACTTTACTAATGCATAAAACTCTTGGAATCCAAACATGAGTATTCTGAGATATACAAAATTTCAAGAACACATTTAACACAATAAATCAGTATTTATTCTGGAAAATCAAAATTGTCATACAAACATAACAGCAAGGAAAAAGTATACATAAAATATGCTGTGCAAAAGACATACTAATTCTATCAACAGCTCTGCAATAGCTGTGAGTTCAGGTGTCTTTCCAAATCCTTCTTTCTAAGAATTGCAGTGACATTCTTGACCGTTTGTGAAGCTATGCTCTTCAAATAGGTCATTCTTGGGGTAATTGCTGAAATGTAGAAATAAAAATCACATCTTGAGTGCAAAGGTCACCAGGTGAGGTTGGATTGTTAGCTTGTTCCAATGCTCTGCAGTGTTCAGAGCTATCAGAGCTCCTAGAATTACTTTCTGAATTATTTTTCAACATTTTATTTTACAAGCAGTGCACAAACTAACTGCTCTGGGACTGGTTGGGCATCAGACAGCTGCTGGTGTGCAAGAGCTTCCATTTGCACCACTTGCCTTCCTTTGATTTTATTTTTTCTCTTATTTTTTCTTTTTCTTACAATTTTTGTCATTATTTCTATTTAATTATTGAACTGCTTTTATCTCAACCTTCCAACTGTCTCCACCATCCCACCACAGGGGGGTGAGGGAGTGGTTGTGTGGTGCTTAGTTGCCAGCTGGGGGTTAAACCACCACAATGTTTTGGATTTTTTTTTTACCAATTACTGTTCTGCTAATAAACATTTCCACCCTGCATTGACACATACACAAACACCCCAACATTAAAAGGGGTCAAAAGAATGTATGTAATCATATTCCAAACGAATTTGTACCTAACCCATTCAATCAGACAACTAAACGTGAGGTTACCTTCAGAAAAAAAACATAAGTTGAGCTACACTTAAGCAAGTTCCTCCTTGGATAGGAGACAAAAGCTTTTTGGGAGAAAACAGTCTTGTTCCTAGGAAGTTTGCCATATGCTCAAAGAGAGAGAGAAAGAAGGAAATAAAAGCAAAAGCACAAACAGATTGACGTGCTAACAACCAATTCTGCACTTTAATGTCTGCATTAAAATATCACCCTAGATGCATCTTCAGCTCCCATAGTCCCATCACAAGGCTCACAGTGTTTGTCAGTCTTCGTTCTAACTGTACAAACACTTTGTTGTGGCTAAAGCACACACTTAAGACTGAGCTGGAGACACCAACGAATAGCTCCAGTCCCCCTAAAAGTGACTGTAACAGGTGTTTTTTCTTTATTTTACTTCTTGGCTTTACCTGTGCTTTCTCACAGTTAAACCAACTGTGTCTTGCTTAAATTCCAATTTTAATCTAAACATGAGTGGCGACAGACAGGAACAAATGCTCACTTATGTTTTATTTCACATTTGAGGGAAGAAGAGCCAGGGGCAGGACACAGTTTCAGCACTGCCAAAGAGGATTTGGAAAGGATTCATTTTTGTGGTCTCAGGCGTGCAAGAGAGTGGATGTGAAGCCAAGACAGCAACAAGTGAAATGCTCTAATCCCACAGGAACTACATTTTTCTAACTCAGCATTACAGTGAGTGTCCTGCTTTTTCCAGGATTTTAACAGGAACAATGCAGGTGAATACCTGAATGAAGACTCCATATTTCACTGCCTGTTTTTCAGCAGGTCTATAAAATCACTTACCTATGGTACCTATATTAACTGTATTCAGCTATTGAGATCTAGACAAACTACAGCTTCCCCTGTCCAGGACCTCACGGATTTTTAGTTTAAATTCAGGTTCTGAACCTACAGAGGCCTTACAGTAGCTGCTTTTCGGAAGGTTCTGAGACTTGCTGTGGCCCATGGCCCTAAGAGGACAAGTCAACAACACATGGAATTTCCATCCCCAAAGAACTTCAAAATTCAACTCAATCTGACCCTGACAACCTAATCTAACCTTGATGTTAGATCGTCTTTGAATAGCAAGTTGGACTAGACAACAATTAGATGACAACCAGAAATCCCTACCAACTAAATTATTCTGTGGTTCTATATCAGCGTCAAGGGGAAATCCATTTACACTGCCTTAACTACATCAATCATAGAATCATGGAATCACAGAATGGTTAGAGTTGGAAGGGACCTTAAAGATCATCAAGTTCCAACCCCTCTGCCATGGGCAGGGACACCTCTCACCAGACCAGGTTGCTCCAAGCCCCATCCAGCCTGGCCTTAAACACTTCCAGGGATGGGGCATCAACAACTTCCCTGGGCAACCTGTTCCAGTGCCTCACCACCCTCACAGGAAAGAACTTCTTCCTAATATCTAATCTAAATCTCCCCTCTTCCAATTTAAAACCATTACCCCTCGTCCTGTCACTAGACTTCCATCAAGTCTAGTGAGATGTTCTAGTACCTGCACAACTCAGGCATCTTGTTAAAAATGAACTGTTAAGTTCACAAGAACATTCCCTGTTACTCAATGCACGCACAAGGATCTGCGCAAAACATAATACATAAATAGCAGTCATCAAGCAACTCCTGATGCAAGAAGACTGTATTAAGATTTTTCCTATAATCCAGCAACTAGGTGTGAAGGTCATGGATTTTCCTCATATCCTATTTGCTAGTTCAATCTCTGTGCCTAGTCCCCTGTCTTTTTGTACAGTTTAATCTCTTCAAGCAGGACTAGCACTGGCTCAAGAAAGTACACTCAGGCAGTTCACTTGCTACCAACTTACAGTTTACCACACTTTACTCTGCCCTTCACCTAAACAAAAGAGAAAAAAAAAAATACACAGCTGACAGAAGTCTGACCCTCCAAGTAGGTCCCAACCTCTTTCTCCAACTCCATTCTTTGGTTTTAGGTAATTTAAGACATCACGCATAGACACAAACAAAATCTACATTGTCTGCTTTATATAAAATAATGCTGTTAACTATGCAACACAGCACATACAAAACAATGATGTTATTTCCCACGGTAATATTTTAGTTAAGTGAATCTTAGCACAATAAAAGTGTACTTTACCCTCCACAGTTCCATAGCAACTGGTTGATGTGGTGGGTTATCACAGTATATATCTTCCACAGCATCCCTCCAGAACTGCATTCGCATCAATCCTATAGTCTTCTGAGTTATGGAGTCTTTAATCTGGAAAGGATACATCTAGAGTGAAATTCACAGTGTCTTTAAGCCACTTGCTCTGTCTACACTGAAAAGACAGACACAGGACACAGCCAAACTCAGTGGGAGAAGTGCTTGGTTCTGAATTTACGTTTATTCCTCATAAAGCACATGAACACTACGGAGAGTAAAAAAAGTCTTCACCACAACTTGACTTTGAAACCCATGGAGATCAAGTCCTGGGTGACCCTCACCTTAGATTTCTTCACAGAAGGAACAGTAGCAGAGGCAACAGCAGCGAGGGAGGGCAGCACTGGAAGCACAGCTCACAGAAGCTGATCCAGGATTTTGCTTGTTCAGTACATTTCCTGGATCACTCCTTTCTGGCAAGCGTTACCAACTTTCCTGGTTGCACTGGCAGCTTCTGGCCACCTCCCAAAGGGGGGAGAGTGCAGCCACTCCCCTCCCACAACTCTAATTGCAAACTTTCCTCCTGGCAGCTTTTCCATTGCCCAGTGTCTACCAACAAAGACCAGTGACTGATAATATCACCCAAGTTTTTGACAGACTTTCTACAGTTAGGATTGAGCTTCACTTCACAGATTCAGTCGCTGCATTTGAAGCCAGGACACAGAAGCAATTACATAACAGTATCAAGGACTACAGCCTGTGTTACAATTTAATTTCAAAATGTACAACAAAGAGGAAAGTCAGAAAAAAGACATGCATAAACAAAATAAATTGGGGGAGGCTGGCTACGTTCCAAGGGCCATTCTAAACTAGAGGTTTGGATTGCACCCTTTATTAATTTTTTGTACTATAAGGGGCAATGAATCTCAGCAAAACACCAACTACTAGTGTAATTTAGAATACTAAACTATTCTTTTACATTTCCAGAGTCTGCAAATATATTTTAATACCTGCCTGAGCCAGTTCCACATTGAAGGCTCTCAAGGCAAGAGCAGAGGTTCGAGATTCCGCAGGCAACAGCAGAGAACACAGAAACCCTTCATAATCACGCTTTCTATAAGAGGATGAAAAAATACATTTATTATTTATAGCTCTATGTAAATCGGGCGTGCTATTGCTGAAGTCTTAAAATAGTAGCAATAAATAGCAGTTCAAAACTCTGACCTTGCAAAAGCAGCAGCTTTTCAGCTTATTTTTAAAGTAAGACAAACTGCAAGAAAGAGGAGATGCTGTCTGAACTCCCACTGCACCTCTCAAACCCAGATCTCAAGATATTTGGCCAAAGGCATGGAACAAGGCTGTGGCAGAACTGCAGACAGAATCCAGATTGTCCGACTTCCAGACTTCTGTTCCAAGCATGAAACCGCATCTCTTTAAGAGATTGTGCTTTGGAGCTTGGCAGAAGAGTACTTGCTTAACCAGTAAGATTTTGTTTATTGGCAACTATATTACGGTTGGCAGCCCAGAAAGCCAACCCCATCCTGGGCTGCATCAAAAGAAGTGTGAGCAGCAGGTCACAGGAGGTGATTCTCCCTCTCTACTCTGCGCTTGTGAGACCCNTGGAACTTGATGATCTTTAAGGTCCCTTCCAACTCTAACCATTCTATGATATTCAAAGCATAAAAACTCTGGGTCTTGGCAGTTCCACTGCAGGTCTCTCGTTGCCAGCCTAGGCTGGTATGCCTTTGTCTGGCCACTTGGGTGTGCCATTAAATTAAGAACAACCACAGTGCACAGAACCACAAACTGCAAAATCATACACAACCGTAGCGAACAAAAACACTTGGGTCACCTCTGAAAAGCTGAACTGCTTGTTTTGAACAAGATTTTTGTGTACCTTATGATAAGCCTGTAACCTGGTTCTTCACTGGAGCAGAGCAGCAACTCCAAATTTCACTCCAAGAGTGGAGAAGCAGGTGTCAAGGAAAACGCATGTACCCATTTTCATGAAGCCTGCTGCTCCTAGGCATACTTGTATTTATTTTGGATGTGTGCTTAAAATAGCAAAGCCAAACTAAAACCAAGGGTTATTAGAGTTGCTATTTTTAGCATCAGACAAAAAGGAAGTGAGATTTTTAACAGAGGTTCTTACCCCTACAATACACAGCAGCTGGTAACTTGCAACTGCTTAGAGTTTTCACAACAGTTGTGAAACTTCTTTTAGAGTTTGATGCAAATCCAGAAGCATCAACAGTGACATCTGCGAATCTCAGGAGGCTTTAATATGAAGGTGACCTTTAAAGAACACAGGCATCAAACCTCCCTCAATTAAGACACTTTCTCGAAAGTATGATCAGCTCAAAACCTAGCACTCTTTCCAGGCTGACTGTAGTAATATCCAGTAGTGCCCACTCTGGCAGAGCTGCAATGTTTATAGTGTCGCTTTTCCAGTCCCAGTAAGGCAGTTTGCCTGGGGTTTTCACACAACTCTACTTACAGAAAGGAAACAAAGAAACACAGCAGAGAAATTCATCTTCCCTCTAGTAGTGGTGCTGGCGTGTTGGGTTTGGGTTTTTTTTCAATTATTCTAACCTTAAAAATTAAGTGCAGGTAGCTAAGAAAGCAATCAGAAAGAAATGTGAGTTTTATGTTGACAGTGTTCCCCTGGACATAACAGTACAAAAGGAAATCCATTCTGCCTCAGCCTGTAAAATAAAATTGATATTGCTATATGTCATGTTCCACCCCAACTCTCTGCGCATACCCTTTGTGGGTAAGGAACGAAGAAAGAAGGGAATGATCTTAAGTCTGGTATTGAGTGTTTTCCAGTTTCCCTCTCAAATAAACATCCACATGGACCCACAGAGGGAAGAAAAAGTGGTTATGTCCATTACTGGACTTTCACTCTAATGGAAAATTTTAAATCTTAAAAATAATTTCTTCCACATTAAAAGACTCTATAACATCATCAAGTCACAAGTTTGTCTTCCAGAGCAAAAACCATGAGACAGAAAAAGTTACCTGCTAGGGAAATATATTTCTAATCAAACAGCTTAAAGCAACTTGTAACCAAGTTATTTAATGTAAAAAGAAAAATGCAAGAGAAAGGACATCTTGACGATTGCAAAAAGTTGCAAAAATGTACATCATTAAAGCATAATTCAGTTGTTGTTCTTCTTGATGTATGGGAGACTCAAATTCAGAACTGAGGAGCTGCTGATCCTTGCAGAGCCTCAGGTGTTTTATTTCCGTTTGAAGAGTAAATCCTTCCTCTTTCTCTTAATTTTTCATAACTTATGAGTTCTGTGCAACATATGAGCTACTACAAACAGCAGCAATTAAATGATGCCAAAAGCACAAGAACCTTTAATTTTATTACTCTGAACACTTGTGTATTTTTATAAGTAGCCCTTTTTATGGTTCAACAAAAATAACAACAAAAAGAGAGTTTAAATTCAGCCACCTCAGCTTTTGTGCCTTGGAACCTAACTATTTTGTTCACAGCTGTTTGTTACTGAAAACATTTTACCTGAAGACTAATTACATACACAGCTTCTGAGTCACTCTATTGAGTAACAAGTAAACAAATCCTGGGTAGAGTAACCAAGAGAACAGTGCTATAATCCAAAGTTTTATCAAAGAAAACTCAACCTGGCCACACATTCTGATCTGTCTGTAAAAGTGCGCTGCTTGGTGCTGTATTGAAAACTTAAGATTGTCGCATTTCTTCCCATTAGTTTTCCTACTTCAGACCAGTACAGCTCACCACACACCTCTGTACCTTTTACAAGCATCAGCTTGGAGAAGACAATCCTGTTCCACTCTTTCAATACACATTTGGAAGCCTTCTCTCTGCTTCTGCCAACTACCTAGGACAACTGTATCCAAAGAGAGAGTATTTAAGTCGTTTTGTACAGAGACCTGTTTAATTTTTTACTTTATACCTCTGAACTCTTGTGAGCTAAAAAGCAGCTAAGGGCCTTGTTTACACATGCTGTTTATGGCCCAGAAGCCAAGAAGGAAACATCGCCCAGCCTGGAGGCGTCCGGGCTGTGTTCCTGCTCCTCTTGGAGCATTTTGGATTTAACCAAAACCAGATACTTCTGAAAACTAGACATCCTCCTTCTCCTGCATTCAGGTCAGAGAAGCTACTCGAGCTGCCTGCCTAGCTGTTGGATTTCCTCTGCTTTCGCTCATTTTTCCAAGGAGCACTCAGGCAGCTTGGCTATTTCCCAGTACCCAAGAAGATCAGAAAGCACCTCTTGTTTTTAAACACCCACTTCGGCGACCCTTCTCTCCAACGAAATGGAAAAGCCCGGTATTTCCAAAGAGCAGCTGTGAAGGAAGCGGGGGAGGGAATTTGCCGGGTAGAGGTTAAATCACCCATGTAAGCTTTAAATATGTCTCAAGTTTCCATTGCTCCCCCCAAGAAGGCAGGAACCCGGCACAACCCCTTCCAGGGGCGCTGCTCAGGGCTTTCCCGAGGTCCAGTGTCCCTTTTCCGGGGAACTCCACAGCTTTTCCNCGCGCTATGGCAGCCGCCATGCTGCCCGCCGCTCCGCCTTCTCCCGGCAGCCGGCCCGGCCCCGCCGGTGTCAGCGTGTAACGGAGGCGGCGCCGGTGCCGGTAGACGGCAGCCGAGGGTGCGGGGGGGGCCCTGCGGCCTTGTGTTGTCCTGCAAATGGCGCCCGCCCCGCGGCCTCTGCCTCAGTTTCCCCGGGCGCTGCTGACGGCGGCTTGAAGTGAATTCCTCTGCTGCCTTGGAAACTGGGCGCTTGGGCTGTAAATCAGTAGCTCATTAGAACTGAGGAGGGTGGATTGTAAAAATCTCCTAGCTGTGGGCAGCGCAATTTACAGGACCAGCTGTGGGGCTGGGCAAGGGCCTCTAGGTGGGTTTGGTAGGTGAGGGAGCGGAGCAGGGCAGCAAAGCTGGCCCCAGGGCTCAGTCCTTGGTAAAATCCTTGGTGTTTTGGGTTTGCAACAGAGGCCCTGAGCCCTCCTCTTGGCTGGGAGAGGAACTCCGTACTGTGCAGGGTGGATGAGGTTTATGTAGAGAGAGAAGGGCCCATTAGCCCTGTAGCCATGGGCAGGGCACCCATACTCTCACAAGGCTTGGCCTATATGGGGGCAGGCCAGCAAATTCTTACACAACTGCCACCATCCTTAAGAACAGTTTTATCTTAAAACTACACCAGCTGAAGTGATCAGTAAATAGCCCAACCTAGTTACTAGTAGAAGCAAGAGCAGTATGGCTCTTCCTTCCATACCCAGCCTTGACGTCCTCTTCCCTTTAACCTCCAGTTTATAGTACAGCGAGTTGTTTCAGGGAGTTAAACCAGCAGAAACACATCTGCTGCTCACTTTTGGTTTTCCTGAGGTCGTTTCTCTGCCAGTTTGGTGCCTTGAAGCAATTCACTGCACGGTCAGCTAAGCATCAGCACCAAGCAAGAGACTGTGGGCTGGAGGGAGGGCAGGATCGCACAGTTTGTGGACAGTAATACAGATGTTCATTAGCTTAACTGCAAAGTGAAGCCACGTGGTAAATACAGGGAGAGTTTTGAGTGGGCAGCGACATTCAAGTGACAAGACATCTGTTTGGAAATGAGAGCAAGCCTTTATTTTGTGGCACAGAGACCAGAAGGAGAGGTAGGTTAGAGATCTCACTTAAGCATTATTTATTTTATTGATTAGTGGTCCTTGCGGGTTTACCCTGAGCCTTTCTTCCTCCCTTTCCCCTGCCTCTAAAGTTCTCTTTGTCTTGAAACTCTGGACCTTGTTTTAAACCCTTGCTATGCCTTGAGCAGGATTTATTGTTTGTCAGGGCACCCAAAGGAGGTCATTTAGCTTTGGGTGGAGGCTGAAACTGCTGTTGTTTAAGTTTTCAGAGAGAACCCCTAGATAAATGAATCCAGCTCTTTCAGCTGCTGCCAATTCCTGGCAGAAGGGTTACATAAACATACTCTAAACCTCAAGGGTATTATAAATAAATCTTATAAAATATTAACTTTTCTTAATCTCTGAATGAACCAAAATGGCGCTAAACTGATTTAAACCTTTAGTAAGGGAAAAATAAACCAGGCATCGTATAAAAAACAACAATCCTGACCTCTTTCGTGGTGTCCTGACATTTGTTTCTTATTGGTTTATACCTTTACTGTTCCCATTAAATGACTGGGTTTTTTTGTTAAACAAATGTTTTACCTATCATGTATAGTTATTGAAAAGCTTCTTCAAGTCTGTGTTGAGTCTGCTAAGTTGGCCTTTTGTGTTGCCAACACAGTGGTGGTAACAATTTGGTTTAATGTTTTAGTGAGTTTTTAACACTGTATACAAAAGTTTATGCTTAGTAAGGGGCATCTACAAACTTTTTAAAATTATCTCAAGTTCCAACCCCGCTGCCATGGGCAGGGACACCTCCCACCAGAGCAGGTTGCTCCAAGCCCCATCCAGCCTGGCCTTGAACTTCCAGGGATGGGGCAGCCACAGCTTCTCTGGGCAACCTGTTCCAGTGTCTCACCATCCTCACAGCAAAGAATACCTAATTCCTAATATCTGATCTAAATCTCCCCTCTTCCAGCTTAAAACCATTACCCCTTGTCCTATCACTAGACTTCCTGACAAACAGTCCCCCCTTCCCGCTCTCCTGTAGCTCCCTTCAGATCCTGAAAGGCTGCTCTCAGGTCTCCCCGGAGCCTTCTCTTCTCCAGGCTGAACAGCCCCAGCTCTCTTAGCCTGTCCTTGTAGGAGAGGTGCTCCATCCCTCTGATCATCTTGGTGGCCCTCTGCTGGACCTGTTCCAACAGTTCCATGTCCTTTTTATGTTGAGGAATTCAGAGCTGGACACAGGACTCCAGGTGGGGTCTCACGAGTGCAGAGTAGAGGGGGAGAATCACCTCCCGCAAGGAGGGATTTTCATCACCTTTTTCAATATTTCTCTCAGAAGCTGACAGATAATTGCCTGTCTTTCTGATGTGTACTTCTTACTAAAGTATTTTGTGCAGCTGACTCCTCAGATAAAACTCTGAAATCCTTGGGCAGCAGTGCTGGTGACAGCAATGGCTGATTGAGGTAGAGATAATTCAGTTATTGCTCTAACCTGGAATTTCTGGGAAAAAAACAACAAGTTTTGTGTCAGGAAATACTGAGTAGTTATAGCCAACCCTTGTTAAAAGAACATCCAGATACTATTTGTCAACATATAAATGAGAAAAAGAGACTCTCAGTTGTCCCTTGATGGCCAAATAGAGGCTGAAGTTTGAGGTCTACGTATGTGCTTGTACCAAAAAAAGGCTTGCGTGCAGAGGAGAATGGGGAAAAGAGACCTCCTTCAGAATATCCAGTGGCCAGAGACTGAAGTGTTCTCTGGGATATAGGAGATCTCTAGCAATGACAACAGAAGAGTGGACAGTGATCTGACAGGTCTGTTCTCTAGGCTTGCATGGGCAAGGATGTATTCTCTCTCTCCCTCATTTTCCCCTTCTGAATAATTATGGGTTTTTTCCAGTGTAAGAGTTAAGGAAAAATCTGTGTGTAGTAACAATAGTGTTTCCTGTCCAGCTCCATGCCACAGTGAACAGGCGTATGCAGTTATTTTTACCTGTACTACTGAAAATATTCAACCAAAAATATTTGTTTAAAGGAGTACACTAAGAAAAGATGTCTAACTGCAGTCATGCCACTGCTGGCCACAGAATAAGATGCATTAATGCATGTGGTAACAGGCACTGGGCCACTTTAAAGCACAGTTTACCCTTTTTCTGTGGTTTGTAGATTTAAGTCTTTAATTACAAAGTAGATGGAAAGTTCCAAAAGGATGTTGCAATGAAGGGGTTTCATCTTTCTTCCTGCTGCGTTTGTTTGTTTTTCATAGTTTTGTCTGTAGATAAATGTGCTGGTAAATTTTAATTTATTTCTTGTAACGCAAAGGTCTCAGTGATTTATGGAGGATGAGAACCACTGTGTGCTTCCTTGGCTGTGTGCTGCAGGACCAAGCTGGAGTAACTGTCCTTCAGAGTGAAACAGCTCTTTATCCACCAACACCTTTGCCAACCTTGGGCCTACTCAGCTGTGCTGAGTAGGAATTGCTGCTCATCTGGTATTCTCTGTGGTTTTACCTGAGATTCAGTTTTACCCCATGAGACAGATGAATCTGTCAAAGCACTTCACCTACACCATCAAATAAAGGCCAGATATTGCCAACTTTCAATTACTTCTGATTCAGACTGCAGATTTGTGAGTGAAACAGTGGATATTCAGGTCATGCAACTTTTACTGCGTGATACCCTTGACACCTATCTTCTGTTAGGGTAGTCTCTTATATCTTTTTAACCAGTGGAGTAAAATAGGTCTTCAACAGAGAGTAGTTCAGAGTAAGGGCATAGCTTCAGCACTCAGATCATGCTAATTAATGTCAATCTCTCTACTGGCTGTAGGTTACTGACCCTCTCTGGCCAGGAACCTCTCCACAGCTGTGCCACCTTCTCTGAACTCACAAACAGGCAGAAGCAGAACTTGGGACCAAATTTTCAGGGGCTTAGCACATCCTGACTGCCCAGCTTCCACTTTGACACTAAAATAAGACCTTAAGCATTAAGAAGACTTCACTATTAATTTAGTGAGTTCCTTTGAAAACCCTGCTCTCTGGGGACAATGTCCTCTCTTCAGAACTTTGTCTCTAGTTTTCCCAAGAGCCACACTAGAGCCTCCACACTGTCATGAGAAGAGATGACTTATCTGGCTGCCCTTGCACAGAAGCACAGGCCCACACAAACAGCGTTTGGTTCCCTGTTGTTGCCTGGGGTGACACGCATACATTATCAGATGCAAATACTGGGAGTATTTGAATGAAATTCACAAAGTGTATGCTTTTAAGATAAAGTAAAGGCAAGTCCTTCTGCTGCTGCTGTGGATGCAAATGTATTTGTAATGATCTCTTGTTTTTGTACGTATCCCTTATCTTGCACCTGTTATCATCTTTGTTGTAAAGAGCTTGTTGGTAAGCTTGCCAAATGACACGCCCCATCTGTGCTACCTGGATAAACAGTGTTAGCAAGAAACATGCAAACTGAAAAGCCACAGGTTCTTGACAGACAGGTACCAGCACTGTTTCTCTGGCTAGCAAGGACAAGGTCTTTGTGTTCTTTCCACAAGTTTCCAGCCTTTTCTTGCTCAAAATTCTTGTGCAGTTGTTGAGAGGGAGATGAGAGAGAGAGGAAGCTGGGGGTGTGCAAACTCACTCTTGGCATGCAGGTGAAGTCAGCTGCAAATAGAACAAGGATTTAAATGGAATCCACCAAGTGAATGTTGTTTTTTTTTTTCACCAGAGCCAAAATAGAACTAAATGTTGTGTCTGCTGTGTTGGAGGCAGGTGTTGTGAACAGTGCTCTTGGTTATATATTTCTGCTTGGACCCCTGCAGACCAGACTTGCACTCAGAAGGAGGATAGTGGGAAACTGCATCACTAGGACTTGTCCCTGGCAAGTCTGGAAGGAAACGTCAGTAGATATGGCAAGGTGAGAGAGCCTTCAGGCATTTTGTCCAAAAGGCAGCAGTAGGAACAACTTGTTCCAGAACCTTATCATGTTCTACTGAGATCTCTAAATTTTCCTATGTTTTCTTTCTTTAGGAACTTGCAAGAGGGAACACCATTGAGTAATTAAAGCACAAGGCTGGCAGCTTGGTTTCTGACATCCTGTCCCTGAGTTACCGTGGCCTGCGATAGTCACACGTGAGAGTGGCTGACACTTCACAGTCGCTGGACCAGGTCATTTTAACTGATGTACATCTTTAGTGTTGACATCTCAAGGTCTTTTGCATGTATCGGACACATTCTTACTGCATATTAGCAGGGACAAAGGGTGCTATGAGACGTGACACACCGTGGAAACATCCACAGGCCTGTTTCCACCTTTGCTACTTGAGTTGGAGGGGACTCCAGCTGTGGGTGGGAACCACTCCCTGTCCTGCCAGTCATCCTCTGCCATGCACTCCCAGTGCAGACACGCTGTGCTTGCTGCTTTTGTGTGCTAGAGCAAGGTAAAGGGCAGAACTTGGTGTCATGAGTACCCTTTCCTAGATCTTGGGGCAGGGGAGTTTGCCCAGTGCCATTTCACCACCACATTCCTTTTGGTGCTTGCCACGCAGGATCTATATCTACAAGAACTAGGAAGGTGCCGCACCCTGATCTGCCTGAGCCTTGTCAGTCAACGAGGATAACTCATAAACTGGTTAAGCTGGCAGAGTCCATGCTGACGGTGTCTTTTGGTACTTGGATACGTTCCACCAGACACAAGCCAGGAGCTTCTGCTGTTTAAAAAACTGGTGGCCTGAGGGGATCCCTCTTCATTATGGTCAATTCAGCCTGACCTGTCCAGGAACTTTAACCAGGTTCCAAACTCTTGTAAGGTTGAGCAAGCTGCCAAGCAGCTGAGCAAAAAATTACAGAATTGCTGGCAGGGCTGCAACATCCCAGACACCCTTGCTGCCTCCGAGGCCCTTGTAACAGCTTGTAAAAGGGCTCAGAGAAAACTTTCTGTGCAGAACGGGCATTCCTGGGGTGTTGCTGGCCAGGCAGTGTGCCAGTCTCTGGGGGTAAGACAGTGCTCTGGGTAGCTCACCTGTAACCAACGCCTGGCAGCAACATGTCTGTAAGTTATAGAGCTGCAAGGATGCAGGCAGGGATTCATTCCACCATAACTTCTGCTCTCTGCCTCCCGGTGCCTACCTCTTTCCCTGCTCATGGTATGAAAGTAGCCTCTTCTCTTGCCATTCTCCATTCCAGCCCCTCATGGCAGGTGCCCAGCAGTCCCCCTGAGAGCAGGTTGTGCAGTCAGCTGCTTAGCAGGAAAGTGCCACAAACCCTGCAAGCTGCTTTTTCAAAAAAGGTTTCTATTTGAAACCCATTGTGCGATGCTGCTAACTCAACTGAAATATCCCTAAATAATTTGATAATTTTGACAGGCTGAGAGAGCTGGGGCTGAACAGCCTGGAGAAGGAGAAGGCTCCGGGGAGTCCTGATAGCAGCCTTTCAGTATCTGAAGGGAGCTACAGAAGAGCTGGAGAGGGACTCTTTGTCAGAAGTGTAGTGACAGGACGAGAGGTAATGGTTTTAAACTGGAAAAGGGAAGATTTACATTAGATATCAGGAGGGAATTCTTTCCTGTGAGGGTGGTGAGGCACTGGAACAGGTTGCCCAGAGAAGCTGTGGCTGTCCCATCCCTGGAAGTGTTTAAGGCCAGGCTGGATGGGGCTTGGAGCAACCTGCTCTGGTGGGAGGTGTCCCTGCCCATGGCAGGGGGGTTGGAACTTGATGATCTTTAAGGTCCCTTCCAACTCTAACCATTCTATGATTCTATGATTTATACAGTGCAGACCATGGGGAACAATTGTAGGGACAGGGCTGTTGAATGCAGTGCTGAGACACCTGCATAGGCTTCTGACACAGAGCAGCACTTGTTCTGTTTACACTCATTTTAAAATGATTGTTGAGAGGATTCGGGGTTTCCTGGGGTTGGTCCCTGAGGTAAGACGTGCTGGTGTGCAAGAGATGCTGTGACAGGTGGCTCTACCAAGATAATGGTCCTACAGCCATACACAGGAACAGGATCTTCGGTGCCTGGAAAGTTTTCCTGAAAAAAATCTTGGGCACTTACAGCTCCTCAGATCAGCAAGCAGGGCGTGAATGTCCAGTCAAACTGCTTTCTGCCTAGGCTTTAGTTAAGGCAGCAGTGTCCCCTTCTGAAATTAAACCTGGTTCCTCGGGTCACACAGACCCTGGTCACTTTGGTCCTGCTCCAGCTCATATCACGATCCTGCTCTTTCTGCCCTGCACATGAGCATTCATGTCTGCATCTGTTCCCCTTACATGACAAAAGGAAGCCCAAGCACTGGGTAGAGAATAGCTCTAGTTGGCTTGGATCTGAGCAGGAAGGGTGGACTGGATGGCCTCCAGAGGCACCTTCCAGCCTCTGAACAGAATCCACTGATTCTGTTATTCTGTGGCTGTGAAAAATGTAAGTGATGGTACCAGTCTTCACTGGATCAACAAAAAACACTGGAGTATCCTTGGACAGGGTACAGAAAATGTGGCAGAACTTGAAAGTACTGCAGAAGCCTGCAGAGGAACCAAAGAAGCAGACGTTTTAGTTGTGGACACCAAGGTACCTGCAGTAACTTATGAAGTGCTTCAGGGAAGAGGTCAAATAGTAAAATATCCACGAAGCCAGGCAAATATGACAAATTTATTTTCAAAGGTTTGAGGCTTTTTTCTTCCCATCCCCTGGTCCAAAGCACACAAGAAAGCTGCAAAGCAGAGCCCTCATAGGTAGGGAAACATCTCATCATTCAGCAGTTAGCATCCTTGCTGGTTTACAGAGGGAGTTGCTACTCCTCAAAGAGAATCTCTCCCAACTCTGCTTGGCCAAAGCAATCTGCCAGAACCAGGGTGCCTAGGAGAGGGGGACACGCTTGAGCAGGAACTGGGAGGATCTTCTCAGAGGGCTTCAGGGCACAAACACGCATGGGATTTGTAATGCTGAAATCTGCAGTAGTAGGTAGAAACATCCTCCCCCAAAAGTGCCCCTTATCAGCCAACCATAATAACGAGCAAAGCACGGCAGTTGCTGGAAAAATGAGATGCCTAGCTACTGCCCCACATTTTTCTGGTGATGTGGGATCTCAAAGCATTTCTAAAACACCTTTTAAAAACCCACTGTTTTCAAATCCACAAACAGTCCAGAGTTCAGTTCTGAGCATTATAAATGGTCGTGCTAATTAAATGCAGCTAAAATAGTGAAAAGAGTTGCAGGGCAGACGAGATCAATGACAAAACACTCTTGCAGAGCACAGAAGGGGGAAAAGTGCTGATGTAGAAAGGTGATTTATGGTGATTCTCTGGTTGCTGAAACAGAAGAATTATTGAGAACCTTAAGGAGAAAGGAGCTTTAGGTTGGAAGATTGACGACTAAAAACCATGGGGAAGTAATCCTTTCTGCATCAGTATGGCAAAGCTTCAGTTCTGGGAGGGAGGTCAATGTAGGTCAATGCTTGCACTGGAAATGCTAAGCTGAGGAACTTCTCTGGTTGCCTCTTTCCCCCACGTTGCCTCCTCCCCACCCCCTCTCTGACAAAGGGAAGCCAGAGCATTTCTGTGTTGTGATTTCACATACTGAGCATTCAGCTCCATGGTCTTAGTCCTCATCAGAGGCTTCAGCTCCAGGCAGCCTGATGCAAAGATAAAATAGGTTACTCTGTGTATGGTGACTCTTATTTTGGCCTACAGTTTGCAAGTTATTAATTGTGGCTGCCACTGGGATTTGGCACCCGTAAGTTGTAGGGGGTCCTTTCCTCCTCTCCACCTTTTATTCTATATAGACCATTATCATCTTTTAACATAAAAACATTTCAAGATCAATCTTGTACACCTACACAACTGTGAGTTACACGCAACTGTGAGTTACTTTGTGGCCCCCAAGAAGCTGCATTAAAAATAAAACAAGGAGAAGCTTTTATTCAAAGTGCCGCTTTTTACGCTTTCCTATCATCTGAAAACATTGTGTGAAAAGACCAGCACTCCATATTATACACAGTAAGAAATGCTCCAGCCTGATGTGTAATTCCACTGCAACACAGCAGAAGAATCTGTGAAGAGTCAGTATGTTCAGTTTTGAGACTTTTACATTTCTTTTGGACGGAGTTACATATTTGAACAATCATGCTGTTATGTTTGGACAGTTATATTATTATATGACCATCATAAGCTGCAATTAGGCATAGTTGTCTGTCTTTAAAGATACCGTTTTCTTTGTTTCGGGAGGTTTCAGCCAGCAATTACTGCAATGGGATGGCATTTCAGTAACCAGGCTCTAGCAAACTCCTGTGATGAGTCACAGCACCAGCAAAACATGGCACGTGTGGGGCTGTAAGGTCGTGTAACAGCAAGTCGGTGTCCTGGGCTAATATTTGAGTGGCAACCCTCTCAAGCACACCAGCTTTTCAGAGAGTGCTTGTTATTCACACGTAATGATCTGGATTGCAAAAACAATCCATGGAGGATTGAGCTAATAAAAAAAAGCAGCTAGTTAGTGCACACTTCTTCATTTAATTTTATGGTGTGGGAAGAGACGTAGTTTTCTCGCGTGAGAAGGGCACTGCTGTTGGCTGGAAAGTTTCCGTGTGGCCCTGCAGCTTTCAGATTGCTCCAGTGGAAGGTGCCAGTCTGAAGTTTGCTGCGCTTTCACTGTTGTTGACTTGTACATCTGTATGTATTTCACAGATCAGCTTTATTTGACAAGCAATGTATAGCTGGCTCTAAAGTATTAGTCATTAGTTTGGCACCATTTAGCTGCAAGTATTACTCATTAATCCGGCATCGTTACATGCTGGGTTCCTATTCTAATTTCCTTTGTCTTGATTGTAAAATAATGTGTTGCAAACAAAATGCAAGCTGGCTTTTTGCTTCCTCTGTTCCAGAGATGCATTTCAGGAGCTGCCTGTGGTGCTTCTTTCCACGGGAGAAGCAAGCAAACCTGCCCAGCACAGCGAGCCCCCGTGCGGCTTCCTGCCCACCGTGACTAACACAATTACACCAGAAGGAAGTTTAAAATAACTTCGTTAGCCTTTGGAGCATGAGGTTCATCTTCAGCCAGACCTCAGACCGTGCCTTCCACAGCGTTTGGATCCCTGAAATACTCTTATATAAACCTAATTGACACAATTAGAAGAATGACTCCTTACAGATGTGTGTTGCTGTAGCAACCTGGGGGGGGGAGGGCAGCCAAAGTGCCCTCCGTATTTAGCAAAATAGTATTAATCATAATAGGTAGAAGCACTTTATCCTTTTTGTAAGGCTCTTGCTCAGGAGCCAAGAGCCTTAGCGTGTTGGAACAAGGATTACTGTAATGGAGCTGAGATAATTTGAAGGCGAGCTAGAGTTCTCTCAGTAATAACCAAAATTACATGGAGACAAAAACACAGTTAAATGTTGCCCAAATCTCCCTGGATAGAGGCAGTCAGGCTGGCTGTTCAAGGCTTGGAGTCTGCCACCGTAGGAAAACTGGAGGAAGAAAAACACCAAAGACATCCATGGAAGCAGGAGGAGGCCTCAGTTGCTGAGCTTGTCTCGGGTTTATCCTGCCCATGGGCCCAGTTCTCCAGTGAGAGCTCTGTGGGCAGACTTTAAATCCACCTGCCACCTCCCTGCTGTTGGTGGGACTCCAAGTCGCTCCCTGTTGTTGGCAGTGGATATGGATATGGATATGGATATGGATATGGATATGGATATGGATATGAATATGGGTATGGATATGGGTATGGATATGTCTGCAGGTGTGGATGGGCACCGGCAGCGTGGTGAAATGGTGACAGGTCTCCTGCAGCACACCAGAGCAAGAACAGCTGCTTTGTGGAGAGCATCCAAATGGATTTATTCCTTGCCTGTCCCAGTGAACTTGCACGTTTCATCCGAGCAGCATCGTCTCTTTGAAGGGTCAAAGGGACCACGTGTGTTACTGGAGACTGGCGACTTAGGGCTTGTTTTCATGAAATCTTCTGATTTGAAGCCAATGGTAAGTATTTTGACTGGTATGATTATCGCTTCAAAGTTATTCTTTTAACTCTGACTGTTTTAAGCTTTGTCTTGATGTCTTTGCAACTTGAAGAGTCACGTTGTGTTGCTACGGAGGACAGGAAAAACCTGAAGCTGGTGCTGACTGGAACTGAATAATGGGATATCCATTGCCAAGGTGGAGAAGCAAGTGAATAGCATGACTAAACAAGCAAGCCTGAAGAAAACCCAAACACTTATCTTTTGGATGATCATGGAAAATACAAGATTAAAAGGGATCTCAAGAAGTCATCTGTACCATCCCACTCTCTATAGATGGATAAATTTTATCTCTGTCATTCCTGACTGAGTTTTATCTGATCGCCTTTTAATAAAGATTTACAATCCCCAGGCAATCCATCTTAATGCATCACCAGCCTTATTTATAGAAAGTTTTTCCTGATGTCTAACCAAAGTCTATTTCTGCTTCAATGGAATGTCTTATTAATCTGCAGTATCTTTATTTTTGAAGACCGCTCTCATATTTCTGTCAGGTTTCTCTTCACCAGAGCCAGCAGCCTCTATGTCTCCAATATTCCCACTTAAGTTGTTTTCCTAGAGCTTCCCTCATAGATGCTGCTCTCCTCTGTAGCCTGATGAGTGTTTTATCTCTCCCAAGCATGGTGCCCCTAGCCAGGCTCGCTGAGCTCCAGCTGAGCTTTGCCAATACTAAGAAAAGTGGAAGAATCACTTCATGTGTTTTATAGCTTCTATTTATATTTGTGCCTCCCCGTGTGTAGTCTTGCTTTTTTTGAAAGAATATGCAACCTCCAGAGTACTTCTGCAGGGCTGCTGCCTACTCATTTGCTCCTCAGTCGGTGTTTTTGCAGTGGATTATCCTTGAGCAGACATAAAATCTTGGATTTCCTATTTTTAAATAGCATCTTTTTTTTTTTTCCACTAACAATCCCGGCTGTGTCATTAATTAATGTGACGTGGCTCTGTTGAATGGTAAATTTGTCTTTCTTCCAACTTCCTTTCACCTGTTTTTTTAAGCTTTATCAGGCTGTTTTGGGATCTATAAACCTTCAGCTTTGCTCTAATTATAGTTCCAGAGCCCAGGTACTGTATGTTCATGCTGAGCCTGCACGTGGGCCCTTCTCTTGCCCCGTGGCAGGTAGGCTGGTATGATTACAGCTGTTTGACCTGTTGCACCATTGGAAGCTCAGCCTGTCCTGATAGTAGCGCAGTTATGTTTACTGTCCTTGCAGCTCTGGCAATTACATCTCATTACACCACCTTAATTATTCAAGCACTGATATTTGAGTGATAATACATCTAAAATTCAGGCACAGGGAAAAAGAATTCTTTCAACTTCAGCGTCTTTTATTTAGCTCTTCTCTCGAACTGCCTGTTTTCTCACAACATATTCCTCACTCTGTCACAACCGGTCATGATGTTTTTCCAGAAACCCTGGAAGACACTCTGAGGCCCTGCTTCTGCCAGGAATTTTTTTTATATATAAAATTCTAATACTTAAGCACTTTCACCACAGCAGGATGAAAGATGTATCTTTCAAATACACCAGGCAGCATGTTTTGAAGCGAGACAAATGGCTTTTAGCTCATCAGGTGCTGGGCTTGATCCCTGGGGAATGCCAGGTGCTTGGAGACTGAGGGCATCGCTGTCAAGTTGTCCCATGCTGTCACACTGTCACTTGTAGCCAAGAGGTGCCAGTTTGGCGTGTGTTTAAGAATCAAAGCATATTAATTTACTTAATCTGGGGCTTGGACCTCGCAGCAGCTGAACCATCAGCAGGAGGAACACCTGAGGAGCAGCTCTCCTTCATCTTACCCAAGAACCTTTCCAGCAGCTTAGAGCTATTTGAAAAGTTCCTAGGCAGCCTGCAGTAAAAAGGGTTAAGTGCAAACAACTGTCTTGCATCATCCCGGTGGAGTGCCTGACTACCTGACCACATCCTACGTGTGAGGAACTTGGCCACAACTACGTGGGCTGCCCAAAGCTACGCAACAGGTTGACAACTAAAGCTGGAACTACAAGTCTCTCGCTGCGATGGGACAAGACGACCTGGCTGGCAAGTTTTGCTAAAATCATCGCTGTCCTCCAGGGAGTTGCATCCTTGTGCAGGGAAGCTGCACGTTGCTGTGAGCACGGACTTTTCCAGACTAGAAGGGCATGTGGCAGCATCCTGCCTGAAGCCTGGGGGCTTCATTAGCACAGATCTTGGAGAGACTCAAACCTCATTAATTTGTTATTGAGCAGAGCCAGTTTTAAAATGCTATCTGAAAAGAGCTCTTTGGATGACTGTAATGGCAGATTCTGTGTTGCGGCATTTCAGCGTGCAGCAAGACTCCTGCACCTGGCTTCTGTGCAAGGCTCAGCCACACAGACGAGACCTCCCACGCTCGTTACTCACTCAGCAAGAAAGGGAGCCTGTCAATAAGTCCCTGAGATCTCAAGTTGATTCCTCTGTGTATAAACTACATATACATGCACATACACATACACTGTATACATAATTCACGAAATACTCAGATACACACATATATGTCTGTTTATATGCCATGCTAAAATTAGGTTTGAACATGGGAGCAAAGGACATTGTGAAGTATCACTGTGTACTGAAGTGTCACGAAGTGTCGCTGCCCAGAGAAGCTGTGGCTGCCCCATCCCTGGAAGTGTTCAAGGCCAGGCTGGATGGGGCTTGGAGCAACCTGCTCTACTGAGAAGTGTCCCTGCCCATGGCAGGGGGGTTGGGACACAGTGATCTTTAAGGTCCCTTCCAGCCCAAACCATTCTATAGTTCTCTGGTTGATTGTCTTTGTTACCAATGCAGTGCCTGAGACCTGGGGACATGAAAAGCCTTTGTTACCCACTGTGGTCACCTTGGGGTCCATTGCAATAGACAGTACTTCATCTTCCCCCCGAAGTAATTGGCCTTTATTTTTTTTACCCATTGAGACTGGTCTGAGAAATGTTGGGCTCAGTATTTGCAAGAAACACGCATGGCTGAAAAGAGTAACGACTCAGAATTATGGTGTGTGGCTTTGTACCCTGCGAAGACTGAGAGATCCTCCAAAAATAATGATAATTTGCAGTTGGATGGAGTCTTAGAGTTGAAATCCGAGCACATCCAAGTATATGATGTGATTCGTGTTACTTGGTGCTAAACTGATGTTGTTAATTCTTTTGTAACTCGTCACAACAGAACAAAGATAGTGCTCACTATCTTGGGAAGCGTATGAATCAGTGGGAGAGCAGAAAGGAAACAAACGAATTGCTGGTGAGACTGAAAATGCCTCAGAGATGTGAGCAGTGTGTGTCTGCTGACTCTGCGGTTGTGCTGAAGAATTCAAGGAAGGGCTTTAAGCACGGCTGGCCACACAGCAAAACACACTTTGAGCTGGCACTTTAAGGAGGAAGCTCTCTTGCACCCTCCCTGTCATTCCCACATGATTTAAAGCACAGATATGCAACAGGCAGACAAACCTACTTACCCTCTCTCTGAGCGTTAGGCTACAATCATTACGAAGATAAATCCAGCACAGGAAAATAAATCATGGCACAGAGGTAAATTCCTCCTAAACTCAACCTGAAGCAGGTGCTTAAGAACAACTTTTTACCAATGTGAAACCGCAGCAGCTTTCAGCAGTGTTGATCAAGCACACTTGCCTTGATGGGCTACGGGATGCCCATCATCCTAAGGGCACCACTGAAGTAAAGAACAAAAACAATGAAGCATTAATAACCACAGTAAGAACCCATCAAACATCGGAACCATGTAGGAATGTTATAAATGTTATAAATATAAGTGTTTAAAGCCAGGTTGGATGGGGCTTTGAGTAACCTGCTCTAGGGAGAGGTGTCCCTGCCCAGGGCAGGGGGGTTGGAACTTGATGATCTTTAAGGTCCCTTCCAACTCTGACCATTCTACGATTCTATGATTCTATGAAATGTAACAAGCGCATGGTGAGTGCCAAAGTGAAAAATTCAGGGGTCATTTCTCTTTCGGGTGATAAGAGCCCTTTAGCTGACTGTCTTAGGTAGGAGATGTGCTTCTGGAAAGCCTCTGCAGTGACAGGGCACAGAGGAAGGCAGCCAGGTAGCACCATGCCTGCTCCTACCCGGAGGTACAATTACCAGCTGCTTGAAGGAGAGGACTAGTTCAGGCAAGAAGCCACTTTCTAGTCCCGGACACAAATATGAGAGGAGACAGAAAATCCCAATGGAAAAAAAATGTTTGATGGATGCTTCTAGGCTCAGGAGAAGAATCGTTCATGTATTGACACAAGGGGAGGCTGGCACTGCAGCCCGACACCACCTGCTGAGGCACCCCATATGCTCCAACCCGAGCTGACCATCCAAATGCTGTCGCTGAAGCTGCTCTAGAAAAAAGCAGAGTTATTCAGGTCGTAGAAATCTATACTGACTTCTGAGGGGATTTTTATTTTGATGGGATGGAGGAAAAAGACTCAATGTGTGGCTAAAGTGTACCGTTATTTCTTTAACCTGGCTGTGAGTTGCAGTGGCTTCCTGCCAATAGCAATTTGGAGACAGAATTATACCTGGTTTTGCTCTCAAACAATATGAAGAGCAGGGATTGCATTTTGACAGTTTCTAAGGAAAAAAAGAGAGCTTTTTTTTCTAACCAAATGACTCTTCTCTGAAAAGGATGACAGGTTAAATCTTTTAAGATAATAGCTCTTCCACAGAAATCTGAGTCCCTCAGCTTTTTCAGTCCGGTTTGGAAGATCGTATCCAGTAATTTCTGCCTCCTTGGATCTCGCTCAGCCAAATCATGAGGCTCCTAGTCACACCAAAACTGGGTTCTTGAATTTGCTGAATTCATGCTTTAGAAACACAGAAACAGGTCTCTAACGCCTGTTTTGCATAAAAAGTCTGGAAAGGCCTGCTCTTACTCAAAACTTCAACTTGCTGCTTGGGAAAATAGCATTAGAAACTTGTGACTTACAGCAGGAACGATCAGTCTCATATCTTTAAACCCGTATTTCAGAAATTTTTACACCAACTGAAGTCAGAGGAGGAAGAGCAGGAGAGGAAGTCCCCATTTTCCTTGCGATAGAAGTTTAAATCTAGAGCTCCACTGCAAAAAAGAAAAAGGATTGACTTTTGTGCAAGGACACCAGTGTTAGACTGTGCTTTTTAGAACTTGGGTGTGTTCAGACTGCTTGTGCTTTAAACAACAGGTTTGAAGTGTTTGTGCCTAAATTTGGATAGAAAAGCTTAGACTCTTTGAACGGCAGAGTACCTTTTCCATAGGAAAAACCCCACAACTGTATTCCACTGTGGTTAATCATAAGCTTGAGGTATTTTTTAAATGATAACCCCCCACTATTTCTGCATTCAGCAGGACAGACGTGTCTGCAGGGGTGGTCTTGCAGGGTCACGCAGAATCTCTTCCCATCCAGCGCAGGACCTTCTGCCACAGCCGGATGGAAGCTGTCTTCCGTGGGGCAAAGGACTCTGGACTTGGTCTTAATCACCATTAGGTTCAGGGCATCAGTTTTTAGCTGGACATCAGTTTTTAAACTGAAACTGTGGTTTTGGTAGCTGCACTGACCTTACCTTAAACCGATGACCCACATTTCAATGAAGTAGAGGTTCCTGTATAGATATGCAGGGTTCGTGCTGCATGAGAATGATGGGTTTGTTCCCGCAAGTCACTCAGAGTGATATCAAATGGTTTATTACACATTTTTTTGGAAAGATTTTTTTATTTATCTTCGTCTGGAGGATATATCTCCTCCAAAGTTTAAAAGGAGTTTGGGTTTTTAGCCTGTGCAAGCTCTATTTGGTGCTGTTCTCCCTCCTGCTACTTGATGTTTCTCATGTGGAGGTGGATCACCTCCCGCTCAAGTGGGCAGGGTGGAGGAACAGGGTCTCTCCAAGAGGCTGGAGACACTTTCTTACACGCTCGATGTTCTTGTGCTAACTCTGGGTTCCTGTGGTCAGTGTTTCTGTGCTCCATGGCTAGACATACCTTGTGCCCGCTGAGCCCTGGTGGCAGAGGCAGCCCAGACAGAGGGTCATGCCTTGCATTAACACGTAGGATCTTGAAAAATCAATACAGTTCAGATGGGAAGCTGATAGTTCATAGATGATAAAGTTCAATAGCTGCCCAGCTGTTTGCTGCTCCTGTGACACACAGGGCACTCTGGAGGCACCAGGAGATCTTTGCAGGCGTTGCAGTGGCCCTGTCGTTAATCTGTGGCTGGGCACACAGGAAAGTACAACTGGCTGTTGGTGAACTCCTGCCAGTAACTCAGAGTGGTCCAAGGGCACAGGTCATTGGGAGCATGAAAGCTTCCCTCTGTCCACAGATCTCTCCAGAATTATTTATTATGTAATACAAATGCAAGAGTCAAATCCCACAAGGGGAGGCCATTCCCCGAGCCAGCTTTTGTGTCCAGCAAGCCCCAGCCCAAAGTGCCTGCATTTCTTTTGCTGCCTGAGGGCCTGATCTGACAACCTTTTGCATCAATAGGGAGGTTAATTCATTTAGAAGACTTTGGATAAAGTGTCTAAGGCCACAGCCTGGGCCATTACAACCACCAGAAATTTCATTGTTGACCTCTGTGAGTGTGGGATGAAATGCTCAGGCTTTTGGTCACCAGGTATTTAAGTCCATGTGTGTAATTTATTCCATTTCTAATGATTCATGTGCCCAAGTTCTTGTCAGCTGTGGAACAAAAGTGCTCTGGTTGCCAGGTTGAGCAGAGGGGCAGCATCCAGGCCTGCTACTCTGCTACCCACAGCGGCGACATTTGGAGGCAAAAATAAGCCTGTCCATTGCTTCCACTCTTTAGTGATGGCAGGGAATTACAGAAGATGAGTGAAACAAAGAGGAAAGGAACTGAGAGCAGCCCTGCAGAAAGAGGGGCGCTTCTATCCCTTTAATTACTTCTCAGGGGACTTTGATAAAGATAAACATTGGCCTTTTAACTTCATTGCCAGTCTGCATCTCAAATACACCCCAAGCCTTCTAGGGCTTGCCCACGCTGGAAAAACCCATTATGTTAATTGATTAACACGTAATGCTCAGTGTAACAGTCGATATAAACAAAGACTACTACCTTTAACATTTTGTGTTGCTGCTGACCCAAGGTAACCCAGCTGCCAAACATGACAGCTCTTGTCTGCACCCAGTGCTTTGTATCACCGTAATTAACGTGTTCTAACACAATGTAATTTTGCAACACAGATAAGTCCTTTGGGGCATTTATTCTGTACGTTTAATTTTGTGTCTCGCCTATCTTGGGGGCGCAGACACGCGCTGCCTCTGCCATCTCCCCTCCCCCCTTCAGCCTGGCGCTGGAAACCAAACCAAGGGGCTTCCTGGGCCTTTTCCTGAGATGCTGCCACTTATAAACTGAAGGTTCCATCAACCATACCATCAGTTTCCACCCATCGATATGCTGATTTGACAAAAATAAAGTTGGTCTCATAATTCGGGCAGGTTTGGGTTCAGCCTAGAAAAATATCATCAAATACCAGACGTTTGTGAAGCTTTTGCAAAAATATTGCAAATTGTACAGCTGGGCGGTTCGTCAGCCCAGCCTGTTCCCAGCTGCAGGATGACGTTTTCCAGTGTGGTTTTTTTCAAAAATTTACTTTCTCCATTTTGTTTTACATAAAAAAGCTTCATCCTTATAACAAAAAGAGAAAAAAATAAACAAAGAAAGAAAGAAAGAAAAAAAAAAGAAGGAAGAATAAAGAGAAGGTAAAGAAACACAGGGAAAGAAGGAGAGAAAGGAAGAAGGAAAGGGGGGAAAGAAAGTGGAAGGAAAAGAAGAAAAGAGGAGAGGAAAGAAGGGAGGAAAAGAAAAAAGGAAGGAAGAATGAAGAAAAAGGAAGAAAGAGAAAGGAAGAACGAAAGGGAGGAAAGGAAGTGGAAGGAAAGGAAGAAAAGCGGAGAGAAAGAAAGGAAGGAAGGAAGGAAGGGAAAGGAAAGGAAGGGAAAGGAAGGAAGAAGGGAGGGAAGGGAGGAAGGGAAGAACAAAAAATAAAATAAAGGGAAAGAAAGGGAGAAAGTAAGAAAGAAAGGAAGGAAAGGAGGACAAGAGGAAAGGAAAGGGAAGGGAAAATAAAGCAAGAAAGAGCACAGTGTGTTAAGAGACCTCTAAGTTTATCTGGGCTCTAGCGGTGCCAGCACACCCGCTGTTGCCCGCCCCGTGGGCTCCATAGGAAACGTTATGAGGGCTCGTTACGCCCCAGTGAAACCCCTACGGTTCTTGCTCAATTATCGTATTTATTAGCGCTTCATTAATTTCCCCGAGGGGGCGGGGCGAGCGAGGGGGCGGGNGCCGGGAGCGGGTTTTTGGAGCCTCCTGGCGGTAACGGGGAGGGGCGGGATGAGGGTGCGGGGGCACCGGCGGCCAGAGGGCTCCGGGAGCTGCGGGGCTGGGTTGGGAAGAGGCTCCGCTCGGGTTTATTGTTTTTGTTGTTGTTCGGAATGCACCGCACCTCCCCTGCTAGGGGGTAAAGGGGGAATAAGAGGATGTTGTTGCCCTCCCCCCGCTCCGGAGCGCTGTGTCCGGGTCTGGGGTCCCCAGCGTGAGGGCATGGACCTGGTGTGGTGGGCACCAAAGGTGGTCAGGGGCTGGAGCACCTCTCCTATGGAGACAGGCTGAGGGAGCTGGGGTTGCTCAGCCTGGAGGAGAGAAGGCTCCAGGGAGACCTGATAGCAGCCTTGCAGTGCCTAAAGGGGGCTACAGGAGAGCTGGGAGGGACTCTTTGTCAGGGAATGCTGTGATAGGACAAGGGGTAATGGTTTTAAATTGTAAGAGGGAAAATTTAGATTAGATGTTAGAAGCTCTTTCCTGTGAAGGTGGTGGGACACTGGAACAGGTTGCCCAGAGAAGCTGTGGCTGCCCCATCCCTGGAAGTGTTTAAGGCCAGGCTGGATGGGGCTTGGAGCAACCTGCTCTAGTGGGAGGTGTCCCTGCCCATGGCAGGAGCGTTGGAACTTGATGATCTTTAAGGTCCCTTCCAACCCAAACCATCCTGTGCCTGGGTGTGCTGTCTGTAACTTCCTCTCATCACTTCTGCATCTGAGCCGTTGGTTCCCAGCCTGGTCTCTTTCCTGTCGTTCTAGCTGATAGTTACTGCCCCAGAACTGGAGTGCCTCTTGGCCTCTCTCGTTTGCCTCCCCTAACGATGGCCCATGATAACAGCATCTCTTCTGGGTCCCTGTCTGCTTTGCACAGTGGCACACAAGTGTGGCATGTTTGAAAGGTGCTTGTCCGTGAGGATGTCAAAATATCAACCAGTTTCTAGATGATTCAGATGACTTTTTGGATCCCCCTTGTGATGAGGGAAGGGGAACGTGGGACAATCTGCTTTTGAGCTACAGAAAGACAGTTGTGTAGCTTGTGTATCTCTCGGGAGCAGTTATCTCCCTTTTTCTTGGGAGAGGTTAATTATTTGATGTTGCTGTGATGCCTGTGGAGCTGCCGTGTGGGAGTGTGAGCCCTGCTCTTGCTCCTCTTTACACGCAGAACAAGAAGACAGCCCTTGCCTGGAGGTACCTCCAGTTGAGATCTAAGGAAGATGCCACGCATGCGTGTGGCCGGGCGAGCACGGGGGAAGCTGGTGCTGATCAGCGGTTGTGCTGTGGCTTGCTAGTTAGCCTAGAGAAGAAACAAACCCTTCTGTTCTTAGGCCTTGTGCCAGAAGAGGGTTAGGGATGGATGTGGAAGATAGCTGGAAAGCTACAGACTTCAAGCTTTCACTTAGAATCCATTTCCTTATCTGTGGCAAGCTCTGGCTGTAATTGAAGCACTCAGACCTCCTCAAGAAGATGCTGAGGAACATTCTGGGCATTTGGTGTTTCCTTGGGTAACCCACCCAGGGCTTGGCGACCTCCATGGTTGAAAGCGCTTCCTGCTGGTAACCACTGAAAACTGAACTTCATGCAGTTAAAAGCCACTTCTGCTTACTGTGAATGCACAAGAAGGGAATTGATGTTTGCATCTTTCATAACACAATTGTCGTAATTTTTTCCTTCCCTCTGTTAAGATTTTCTGTGTTTTAAACTTTATCATTTTTCTTCAGGCTTCCGATCATTCTTGCAGCTCTCCATAAGAGAGCCCAGATGTTTCGTTTCCAAGTGTGGTCCTGAAAAACAGCCCTTTGACTCGGCTGCAGTAGTGATGGCTGTTCCTAGTCTTGTGTTTTCCTGCAGCTGGTGGTTCCTGTTGAGGAGCTAGGGCACATAACTTCTTGAGCTACATGCTACCTTTTCATATTGCTTCTGAAGGCTACTTTGAACTCTAATCCTACCCTTCTGTGCTGTGTGGGTAAGGGGGTAGCTGCATACGTGTCTGTAGGAGCACTGCAGTGTGGAGCAGGTGCTTGTCCTTGCATTGGACAGGTAGGTGGTGGTGTCTGGTGTCCTGGGGTAAGGTGGTGTAGGAGGTCAAGATGACCTTTTAGTGTGGCTGTGGAGTTACAGGATAAAGCTGAATATCCTGGCCTCAGATAATAGTGTTTATGGGTTGTAGCTTCTTTTGCTGGCTGGGTTTGTCTAGTGTAGTGTGTCTTATTCCCTTTCTCTTTCTGGATGCAGTCACTCATACCCTCTTACATGCATATCTTCTTCCCTATTTAATTAATAAACAGTTATTCAGTCTGCATTAGTTCTGACAATAATTCAATATTACTACAGTGAAGCTGGCTTGCAGTTAAACTGGTGCATATTTCTCATGTGTAGCCGTTATGTATTCAGCTGCCTTAATGGCTTCTACTCACTGGCTCACACATAAATATTCAAGGGCTGTGAGTGTGCTCATCTGAGGTGGGAAACATTCAGTTCCTTCGTAGTAATAGGACATTTTTTTTTAATTTTAACTGCAAAATGTAGTGTTCAGACTTATGGTGACTAATCATGTGTAGGTTTAGGGAGGTGTATTGAGAAATATACATAATTAAAATTGATATGTTTATTAATTACTCTTCCTTAGTAGTTGGACTTGCCATACATGATTAGTTGGGCACTTGGTGTGAAAATGATCCTGTCGGTAGTTACGGTGTTCACCCTGAGCCTGGAGCAGGGATGTGCTGTCCTGCTGTGCTCACCTGCAGGCAGTGGCCCTTAACCATGTGTGATGGGAGAGAGAAGACAGGCTGCCCTGGGCACCCCGGGAGCCCTCGCAGGGGTCTGGGGTGGATGTGAGGCTGTGTCAAGAGAGGAGATGTCATGTCCGGAGCAGGAAACCTGTGCTTTTCCTTGACATCTCTCTCTGACCAGGAAAAAACAGGTGAGGAGCTGGGGAAGCACCTTGATGAGCATGAAGCTTCAGATCAAAAGTCCTCTCCTCCCGTGGGGAAGGTGGGGACTGATGTCTGAACAGACCTTTGCACGGGGAGGAGGATTTGGAGGAAGGAGCTCAGCTCTGAGGAGAAACCCAAGCTTTTTCTGAGTGTACCTAGCTGGGAGGGAATGGTAGGTGCCAATGAAGCTGCCTCTCCTCTTAGAAATGTTCACTGGCACCTCAGACTGCACTAAGGGGAGAGTTTTTAATTTGTTACCTATTGCTTTGCCATTAAGACCCCTGTCATTTGGTTTTTTGCAGGTTTCACACAAACTGTTTACCAGTCATGCCTCTGCGTGTCCCCTACCTAAGCTGATAAAGCATCTATGCACTTTAATCTCGTCTATGCCACTCTTCTAGTACAGTGTGAGCTGTGCCTTGAACCTTGGATATAAAGACCTACCAGCCAAAGCCTTGTTCTGCCTTAGTAATGTTCCAGAGGTTAAATAACATGCTCATGGGAGAGATTAATAGCTTGTCCAGCCAAGAGCCAGAGTTCAGTGAGAAGGAAGAAGATGAGTGGATTCTGGTTGACTTTATAGGTAAGTTATCTGTCAAACGTTAGCTCTGCTGAGAAACCAGTAGCCTGGGAGAAACTTGACCCAAGCGAAACCGGTGTGGATTGGAGCGTAGGTGTTTTCCAAACAAATGTACCAGAACATGTTGTGTAAAACAATAACAAAAGTGATGTCAGGTTTATAAGTCTGACACAGGCTTCAACAGAACCACTTGTACAGATAAAATATGTTTGACTTATTATGCAATTGTATTGCCTTACTGATAACAGCTGTGTTACGTGTCTAGTGGGGCTTGTCAGGGAGCTCCCTTTACCCCTCCCCTTGCTCTAAAGGCGGGGGGGAGGGGAACCCTAAACAAACAACATGTATACATGCTGATTAGGGGTTTATTCCTGTTTCTTTGGTTTTTTTTTTCATATCTCATTCCTGGCTATGTGTGACCTTGTTGGTTTTGATCTCCTGCAATCACCAACATCCGTGGGCTCCTCTCCGCTGACTGATGGCCACCAACAGCAGACACTTGCACTAATTGCTCCGTGGAGGAAGCTGACATCGTTGAAGCATCAGCCTCAGATGGCTCACCTGTGTTCTCTTGTTTACCCTCTCCCTTGGAACGCTTGCCAGAGGCCAGCGAGTCTTGCTTCATCCAGTTTGAGTCGTGCCCCATGGAGGAGAGCTGGTTTATCACCCCTCCCCCGTGTTTTACTGCAGGTGGATTAACCACTATCAAAGTGGAAACCAGTCCGATGGAGAACCTCCTGATAGAGCACCCCAGCATGTCTGTGTATGCTGTCCACAACACCTGTCACAGCCTTAATGAGACTGGGTGTGGGGACGAGGAGTTTCACAGCCCAGGTAGTCCCAGGTACGTCTGACTTCTGTTGTCGGGGAGCTCTGTGGCTGAAAATATCTGGTTTCTACTCGAGCAGCTTAGACACTTAATACTGAATTTTCCAGCTTATTTCAGAGCAGGTGAATAAAGCATGAAAACTACACAAGGTGGGTAGGGTGGTCAGGGCTGCTTAGAAAAATGTTACACAAGATGGCCATGTCAGGGAACGGTTGGGTATGCTGCTTTGACACTGCAATTAGTATTTATGGAGCCTAATTGTTCCTGCACAGAATATGCTCCAGTTCCTGTTGGAACTGGTGGCAGTTGGCTTTCAAACCTACGTTATCAGCCATCCAGTCCTTTGCCCCCTCCATAGCTGTATGTATTTTCCATAACAGTCAGTACCCTTTCAGTCACCTTGTGGGGTGAAACATTACGTTAACTGCGCTGAGAGGGAACTCTGTTTTGGTATTTCCTTGTTCCTCACACATGGAGATCAGATCAGGATTATAGATCACCAGTGGAAAAATGTAATCCTGTCCTGGTTTGTGGAACAAACCAAACTGAAATATTCCCCAAAACTTATTCCCCTCAAGGTATAGAATTGCACTGCAAACTTCTACTCTTAACAAGGTGAGAAGTGGTGCTGTCTGGCTTTTTTTTTTTTTCGAGTGCTAAAGATCTGGCCCTGTGGAATTATTGCAGGTGCATGTTTGCTGTGCATTGCTGCTTTGGTGGTAACTACCCAGTGTATACAACTATACAAATAGAGCATACATAGAGGTATATTTTTTGCCATCATGATTCCATGTTTGCCTGTGTATTCATTGATTTGGATATAATTGGGTGGTTTATGATTCCTGTTTAATGAGGAACTGACTTTTCCTCCCAAGCTGATGCCTGGAGTGGGGGGAGTCATAGTATAGTAAGCTTTGTTACGTGGGGGGGGTGGTGGTGAGTATGAGTGTAGTGGTGGAGTTGTTGTAGGTAGATGCCCAGTGGCTTTTCTCATCAACTCCTTGCTGTGTTTGAAGTTCTTAGCTCAAAGAAAAGAGTGACTTTGAGGTGACAGGCTATTGCATAATATCAATGCATAGGGCTGATGCAATTAATCTTGGAGAGCAGGGGACTTGTGTAAATATTTGGGGAGGGCAGCTTGTGATGTTAAGCACCAAGGAAGGGTCTAGCTGAACTTGAACTGGGGGGGAAGTCCTGAGCACATTTTAAAATGAGGGCCTGAAGGAATCTGCAAGGGAACTGTAGGCTGTGAGCCATGCTGTAGTGAAAGATGGTAGATAAGCTTATACAAAATTTCAGTTATATTGAATAGTAAGATTCTGACTCTTCTCAGTGACGTGTAAACTAGGAATACTGGGATAAATTCTTCTAGAGAAGAATCTTGTGTTATACTATGCTGTACAGTTAAGCTGCTGTGATGTGTTGGGAAGCTAAAGGCGTGGTGATCCTCATGGGGTGTGTGTGGAAGTTTTTTCACACTGAATTCTGTGCTGTTGCTTCCTCAGAGGACCTAGGCCTTTGTATAAGAGTTATTTTGGGTGGCAGAACTGGGAACAGGCTTATACCTGAAGCTGAGATAGCTTACAGAAACTGTGACAATCAATTACACTGATAATACAGTAAGTTTCAAAAGGTTTTTTGAAGTCTCTAGTGGTTTAATGGTTGGCCATTTGACATTGTAGGGCCAAGAAAAGCTGCTTAAGGCACGCTGGCACAGTAAGTACTACTGGTTTGGGGCAGAGCTTCTTGTTTGATCAGGCTGCTAGCAACACTGCTTCCTCTAGAGCCTTGTCTGCCAAAACAATACTGGTTTTAGGACTAACCTTTGTGCCAAATGACGTTACTTGATCAAGCCTAACTACATCTGCTTTAACAAGCCAAAATGCTAAGTGCAGAAAAATTAAACATTAATTGGGGTGGGGTGTGAAGCCTTTAATGTTCCTTGTGAAGCCTGGCTCTGTAGCGCAACTAGCAGGACACTTATGCTTTCTAGCAAAGTAGATACTGGGGGCACAGCTGCAAATGTGTGTAGCAGTGGTCTGGCTTTAGATACAGCCCCCTCTAAAATTACACTTTGACAACACTGATGGCAGCTCATCAGCCCTGTTTTCTCAGTGCCTGGGGTTCAATAGTGTCAGGCTACCAAAGGCAACCACAAAGATGACAAAATGCTACGTTTTGGAAGAGTAGGTGGCCTCTCAGTGAATTCAAGCCACCTTTGCTATCCTAGTTTTGCCTTCAGATGGCAAGTAGAAGAGTGTTGGCTTGCAAACCAGTGCTGGAAAGGTATTTGGTAAGTGGGGGCTTTAAATATCTTCAACCAGCAATTATAAACCAGTTTTTCTCCTTTTGTGGAGGAAATCTATTTGCTGCTTCTAAATTCAAAGCCAAAGGATGTTGTATAAACTTTCCTCTGTTTGTCAGGTTAGTCAGATTTTTCCGTAACAAACCACAACACTTTGTGTTAGCAGTTGCTGCCCTTTGCTGGTTAATGACCTGCAGCAACACCCGCTTGGGAAATGCGGGTTCTGGTGACACAAGGTGGGGTGGCTTCCTGGCTCCCTATGGCTTTCCCTGGAAAGGCTCCATTTGAAGTTCCACCTCCAGCACTGTTGAACATGTTAAGGGGTTGCCCCATATTTGCAGGCACCCTCATGTAAGTTAAAGTGGTGTAATCTGCATAGAAAGTGTTTGCAAGGCACTATAAATTGATTTGTGCTGCTACTTGCTTATGTCTTGCTTTGTAGGGCTAGGTTTAGGACAGCATCCAGTGAACAAACAGGGAAACCCAGCGTGTGGCACGTGGCTATGTGTGGCCACAGGGAGCCAAAAGCAAGTGGATTTGGATATTAAAAAAAAGTAGGAGGCAGTGAGTATTCCCTTGCTGATGTATTTCACTCCAGTGTGGAGTGGGGGAGGCAGAGGAGCTCGCTTCTGTGGCAGACCAGACTTATGTCTGCAGAGGCATCATACAATAAAAGCAAGTTAAGCTCTTCCAGAAACAACTTTGTAATAAAGTTATGCTAGTCCTGAAAAGCAGACTTCCCTGAGAGACCTCTTGCTTGCGCCTGGGCAAGCTCTTGGTCTTGCAGACCTGGGCACCACCAAGTTGGCAGCTAGCTGTTGGGCCCTGGGTGGTGGGAGAGAAGGCAGGCAGCTCTGGCCATACCAGCAGTGGCCCTTGGACTTGGGATTTGCACTAAAAGTGCCGGGCTATTCTTAGCTGTACTTGAGAAGATTCAGGAAACATCAGTGATTGTCCTGTCAAGTAGGGAAGTCCTTTTTCAATGCGTCATCCCTGCTTGCATAGGCTGCTGGTTTGTGTTTCCACTAGTGCATGATGGAGTAAGGGTTTGCCAAAGCTGCTGTCTGCTCATGAAATCTAGGGGGCTGGTTGAGGAACAGTCCTGAGTTATTTCCTGTGTGTGTCACAACTGCTCTGTCTTTCCCATTCCTCTGCATGGACACTGTTTGGATTTACTTGTGTGGCTGGCAATCCAAACACACTGTGATTAGCACGCTTCTGTTTTCAGGCTGGACAGCCTGTGTTCAAGATGATTTTTTTCTTAAACCAAACTTTGCTTAGTGGATAACCCCAAGTCTTCTAAAGCTGGAGCAGTGTGACACGCATTGCCATCTATTTCTGCTCTGTATTGTGTCTTGGGAGGTGGGGTGGGGAAGGAAGGACACAATAGTACAACACACCAGAAGTCCAAAGGCAGTTGTGATACCTTCACACTCAAAGTGAGTTAGCAGCACTGTGCATTGCTTACCAGTGTGGTTTTCCTAAAGAGACTTGACCTTGCTTCAGCCCAAACCTCTGCCTGGTAGATTAATGGTGTCTGGTGTCCTTTTGAAACACTGATGTCCATGTTTTCCTGCCCTCTGTAGCTTGTGTGTGTTTCCAATGTTCCAATGGCTGATACCTGCTTGTTCTGTTTCCAGACTGGAGGCCCGAAATGAAACGGGACAGCGTGTTCACTGCTACGTCGCAGCTCTTGCTACTCATTCTACTTTTCTGGAAAAAAACAAGAGCTTTCGTCCTACCCACTGGATAAAAGAACGTAATGAAAGACACTTTCTCAACAGGAACAGTCTCCGTCGCCAAAACCTCACCAGGGATTGCCACTCTCGGCAAATCAAGCACAACGGACTGTTTGTTCACCAGCCTTGCCAGCGTCAGTTCAATTACTGATGGCTCTCCTGGTTTTCATCTATGGTCTAATTGTTTTTAGGTTGCTCTTGTTTTCATGCCTAGGTAAGTGTGGTCCGTATGAAGCTGATCACCAATCCCTCAAACGCAATCATAACTAGCCTTGCATTCTTTTTGAAATGACACGTACATCTCTCAAACATCAATCATGCAGCAGGTCCTAAATGTTGATGTTAAACTTCAATGTCTTGGAAGCCTATCAGTACAATAGTTTGTGTGCTGTTTTATAAACCATCAGGTATAGATGGGTTCTTAGTTGCTATTTTTAAAGAAACTTAGTAACTGATATGGAAATCAGTTACATTTTGCATTAATCAAAGTGGAGTTAGAAGATTTTAAGATTAGCCATATGCTTTAAAGACCACTACTTGACAGCTTGTGTCTCTGTCTGTAATCGGCCTGTATGATTACTTTCTAACAAGGAGATGCTGTAGCTGCCAGTGGGTGTTACACAGCTATGCTCAACTGTTACAAGAAGGACATCTAAATTGCCCAGCACCTACCTGTGTTAGTGGAGTCTGTGGGCGTGTTGGGTGCTGATCGTGGGTATCAGATAAGGGTTAAATGTCCCCCCCAAAATTGTTGCAGTGTATGGCACTGGTGTTACAGATGTAGTACCTCACAGTGGAGTGGAAGGAAAAGTGGACCTACGGGTTAAGTGCAGACGCACAACCCAGAGAGCTGAACTGGGTTTTACTTGGTACAGTTTGAGTTCTTGCTCCCTTTCTCTAACTCTTTCCCATTCTGTCTTTGAAATACATACTATTATTTTTTTCCCTACCTTATTTCATTTAATCTCTGTTCTAGGTAAAGGAAAATGATGGTGGATCCACCATTCTTTTAATCTCATCATTAGCTGACTACTCAAATACGTCAGGCTGATGGATGGCTATTTCTGAGCTGCTAATTGCTGTTAGATTGTCTCATTTGTAGATGGAGGATAGCTCAAAAGTCACTAGAAAGAAGGTTTTATCAGAAGTTCTCCTAATTTTCTCTCGATGAAAATGAAGTCTGAGATAATCATGACTGGAAATGAAGGGCAGTGTGTGGCAGGGAGAAGCGTGTTGATGAAAAACAGTCTTGCAGAACTAAATACAGTGGCAGCAGGGTGTATAAAAACTGAGATGGGCAGTGGTTTTTCTCCTAGCCCATTGCAGGCAGAAAGACTGGGTAGCAATGCTGTGGGCCAAACAGGGGAAAAAAGCCATTCAAAACTAACAAGCAGTTTTCAAAAGAACACTGAGATGTTTTGGAAGCTGGCAGGCACTTAAAAAAAGTGAAGCTCACGTGTTAACAAGGAGTGTGTCTTACACAGCTGCCACATGGCACTCTGGACCCTGATAGATCATAGTGGGAAGTAGGTTAAGTGGCTACAGAGATGAGGAAACGGATCTGCACTGAAAGAAGGGGGGAAACAGAAATAAACTTATTCTCCTTTCTGTCAGTGCTTCATGTGACTTACTGTTTTTCCCTTGTGTTTAGTGCCTAGGGCATTAAAGTGTTAGTTATGTTCAACAATGTCTTCCAGCAGTCCTTATACAGAAGTTAGTATAAGGAGTCATGTGAGGAGTCTTTGAAATTAGGCAGGATCAATAATGTGAATTATTCCAGACCTATGAAGTATTTCACATTCATCTAAATGCTTCAGTTTCACTGAGGCAAAACCCCAGCAGTTTGGATGAACCTTGAGGTAGTGGTACTGTTGCACGTTCTGCAGGTGGAACTGTTGTGGCATGCACACAGCGTGCAGGAAACAACAGCTATAACCTCTGTCTCACTGCAGATGTGCTGCTTCACTGGGGTTAGTTGGGGTTGTTGCAAAGGGATGTTGACAAATAGTTAAATGTATAAAAGCAAGAAGTGTTTCTTTCCTGGATAGACTAGTTTTGGTGGTGTGGTTTTTTTAAGATGTGTTGAGTTCATATGGACAGTGAAAGAAAACAAAATTGGTCGTGTGGTAGGTTTCCAAAACAGATTTTGTTATTACTCTTTTCAGTGGTATGTGCCCATGTCCATAAAACAACTCTTGTGGTCCAAATGCGCTGGTTTATCTGCAAATAGCTGTAGTTTCACCAGTCTCTCATCTGTTCATGAACATTCTTACTTGCCTCAGACTATCTATCTTTATCACTCCAACTTTTGCCTGGCTTGAACTTCCTTCTCCTCACTGCCGACTCTCTAGCTCAGGAAAATTCTTTGCTTTCCTATATTATTGTTCTTTTTTATATAAAAGTAACTACTCTCCTTCAGCTTTAATTTTCTTAAAGTGAAATGAAGGAAGATGGAGTCTCCACCTCCCCACGTTGGAAGGAGTAAATGATCCTTTAACTGTTAAGGGGGAGATGGAGCCGAGGGTAAAAGGCTCCCAGGCATTACCATGAGAGCCTTGGTCCGTTCTTCTCAGTAGGCAAGTAAATGCAACTTTAGACTGCTCCTAGAATTGGGAGATACTGATCTTTTTATACTACATTACTAGATGACTTTCTGGTGATGAAAACCTATATCTTTCAGGATATAAACTGTTTTGTTGCACAAAGCTGTGCTTCTCGATTTGTAATATTGGAAACCATGTTATTGTGTGAGATAGTACTGCATCAATGGCTTTTTGTTAATTTGTTTTATGTATTTATGTTGGTCTAGCCCTGTTTTGTGCCTGGAGCTATTGGGCAGTTACGTTTGTTTTGGTTTTTTGTTTTAATAGCGAGCTGTGTGGCTTTTTATATGGTTTTTGAAATGTATTAAAGTGTGTGTGTTTTTTCTTGTAAAAGTGGAGGCCTTGCACTGTCTCATGCTGATTGATATTCATGAATCTCGCTGAAATTGTATTTTCATATCTATTGGTCAAAAGACAGATTTGCATTTTAAACTGTGCCTTCTACACAGCAAACTTGAAGATTCAAAAGGGACATTTCAGTTAGAATGAATACTGTACATCAGTCTATGCATATATGGCAGCTTCTCTCCGGAGCCACTTCTCTATTTGTAGCAATCCTTTTGATATGGAAGACTGTCTGGCTCTTATTTTTTAATAGTTTTAACACAAGCTGAAAACCGACAAAAAAACCAGCACTTTGCCAAAAAGTAGCATTGCTTAACCAGTGTGTATTTACTAAAGTGATCTTCTGTATTTTGTTTTCATAATGCATTCTGTGCACCGTGGAGAGACATGATCTTAACTCTCAATAAAAAAATGGCCTATTAAAAAAAAACAAACAACTTGGTCTGTTCTCTTATGTCGGTCAATCCAAGTGGCTGAGCACCCCATTCAGGTGTGGTAGGTACAAGTATGGAGCATCTTGGGGATGCTTGCACTAGTGTGGAAGTTCTGGAAACTGATTTGCATGGACCAAGTGACAGTGTGTGGTCTAAGGTGTGTTGTATGTCCCTGCCAACTTCTGCATTCCCTGATTGCAGAATGGTAGGGGCTGGAAGGGACCTCTGGAGATCATCTGGTCCAACCCTCCTGCCAAAGCAGGGTCACCTAGAGCAGGCTGGACAGGAATGCCTCCAGGTGGGTTTTGAATATCTCCAGAGAAAGAGACCACAACCTCTCTGGGCAGCCTGTTCCAGTGCTCTGTTGCCCTCAAAATAGAGAAGTTCCTCCTTATGTTGAGATGGAACTTCCTGTGTTCCAGCTTGTGTCTGTTGCCCCTTGTCCTGACCTTGATGTGAAAGTTATGTGGGTGAGCAGAACAGAAATAAAAGGACATTACTACTTAAAGCGTGCCCAGGGTTGGGGGGGGAGGTTTTTCCCTATCTAGGCTGAACCTCTCTTATTTTAACTTGTACCTGTTGCTTTTCATCCTGGCATGTGCTGCTGTGAAGAATCTTTATGGAAGGCTGCTGTTAGCGTTCAAGAGGTGGAGACCGGTAACCTGTGAGGGATGTAGGGACCCTGCGTGAATGTCCAAGGGTGGGGTTAGGGGAGCTGAAGCCAAGCCCACCTATAGCTGAACCTGGCAAGGGATGGCAAGGACAACAGGCTTCCCACAGGTGTATCGGCTGAAAAAGGAAGATTAGAGAAAATGCCTTCCTGCTACTAAACTGGACAGGAGTTCTCATGACAAAGGATGTGGAAAAGGCTGAAGCAGTCTGTGTCTTCTCTGTGGTTCTGCTTACCAAGACCAGCCTTTGGGAACTCAGGCCCCTGAGGCTGGTGGGAAGGGGTTAGAGCAAGGAAGATCAACCTTTGGATGAGAAAGGTCAAGTTAAGAAATGCTTAATGAGATGGGACACAACTACAACTGGTGAAGAAGCTGGCTGATGTCACTGTGAAGTTGTTTCCATTTGCCTTAAAGGTTATATCAATGGCAGGGTTCCTGAAGGCTGGAAGAAATCAAATGGCTCTTCCTATCTTTAAGAAGAACAAGAAGAGTCAAGACAGTCAGTCTTACCTTGATCTCTGGAAAGGTGGCAGAGCAGATGTTCATGTTTGGAAATGGTTCTAATATCAAGAAGGTGCTTAGGAGTAGTCCAAATGCACTTATGCAGAGGAAAGATATCTGACAACCTGAAAACCTTCTACAATTAGATGACTGGCTCAGCGGATGAGGGGACAGCAGTGAATGCTGCTTAATTTGACTTTAGTAAGGCTTTTAACGTTGTCCCGCGTAACATCCTCCCAACTGGTGAATTATGGACCACATAAGTAGGTGGTGAGCAAGTGTGTCAAGAACTGGCTAAACTGCTGTGCTCAGAGGGTTGTGATCTGTGACATGAAGCCTAGATGGAGGCTAATTGCTGCTGGTGTATGCTACCAGCACTGGGTCTTACACTGTTAAAAACCTTTATTAATGACCTGGGTCATGGGGCCAAGTGCATAATCAGCAAGTTTGCAGAAGAGAGGAGGAGTTGTTCATATGTCAGAAGGACCTTGGCCAACTGGAGAAATGGGCTGGTGGGGAACTCGGAGAATTCAGGAAAGGGAAATCTGGAGTCTTATACCCGAGGAAGAAGTAACCTCAGGCACCAGTAGAGGCTGAAGGCCAACTGGCTGGAAAGTACCTCAGCAAAGGAGGCCAGGAGGGTCCTGGTGGACACCAAGTTGACCATGAGTCAGCAGTGCACCCTTGTGGCCTCAAAAACTAAAAGCTTCCTGGGCTGCACTAGGAGGAGCGTGTCCAGCAGGTGGAGAGGTGATCCTTTCCCTCTGCTCAGTGCTGGTGAGACACATCTGCATTCTGTGTTGGAGACAGGAGGTGTAGACACAATGGAGTGTACCCAGCAAGAGGCCAGGGAGATGGTGATTGGGTTGAAGACTGAAATAAGGGGGAGAGGCTGAGAGCTGGAATTGTTTAAACTGGAGAAGAAAAGGCTTGGGGGGAGCCCTTGTCAAGGCGTTTTAACATTTGACGGGGTATTGAAGAAGGCAGAGCCAGACTTCTCTAGTAGTGCCCAGTGAAAGGACAAAAGGCCAGGGATGTAAGACGAAAGGTGGGATGTTCCATTTAAATATAAGGAATCAGCTCATTGGTATTCTCCAGGTTGNCTCAGTGCTGGTGAGACATATCTGCATTCTGCGTTGGAGACAGGAGGTGTAGACACAATGGAGTGTACCCAGCAAGAGGCCAGGGAGATGGTGATTGGGTTGAAGAATGAAATAAGGGGGAGAGGCTGAGAGCTGGAATTGTTTAAACTGGAGAAGAAAAGGCTTGGGGGGAGCCCTTGTCAAGGTGTTTTAACATTTGACGGGGTATTGAAGAAGGCAGAGCCAGACTTCTCTAGTGGTGCCCAGTGAAAGGACAAAAGGCCAGGGATGTAAGATCCCTGGTGGGATGTTCCATTTAAATATAAGGAATCAGCTCATTGGTATTCTCCAGGTTGTTCTTCTGGGTTTGTTTTTTTTTTTTTATGGAAATGCATGTGAACATTTTTATTTCCCTCTAACTATCAGGGATGCTTGATCTCTGTTGCTTTCCGAAGATCACGGAGAGTGGCCTTGCAAGGACGCCAGCCAGCTCTCGGAACACTGGATGTAGGCTGCTGGGCTCCATGGGCTTACATGGGTTGAGCTGTTGGAAGGAGTCCCCGGTTTGATTCTCACCCACTGGAAAAACTGAGTGAAAAAATGATGTATTTAATGGACAGTGATGAAACAGAATTTGTGCAATGAAGTGCTGCATCTGGGAAGACGGATCCTGGATAAAACCCCTCCCTTTCAAATGTGGGCTTTCTGACTTGTACGTTTATCAAGCAGTGAGTTTGTGTTGACATCTGTATAGTATTCCACAGGAGAAAGTTTGACCAGTTATGCCTGTGTAATCACATCCATACAGAAAACCTAACGACTCTCTATACTGATGGTGTTCCTCTTAGGGCTGCTTAGTTCAGACTTAATGCAACTTTTTAAATTTCGGATGGACCCTTTCCAAAACATCACGAACTAGTGTCTTTTAAAAATTTTCTGTGCCAGAGCAAAAATGTTCACGCAGAGGGTCCTATCAATGTAACCATAATGACTTCAGTTCTCAGTTTACATTCTGTTTTCCCTGTTTATACAAATCCTTGTATGTCCCTGATGAAGCACTCCATCTCCTCGTTGAGTCAGCCAATATCTGCTGTCTTTGTCTTTTTGACTTCTCTTGGTGCTTATTTATAACCACAGGATGCTGTTACCTCTGTTATTCAGTGATACTTGCAAGTAGGGTTCAGGGTTTTAACACATGTAGGGGTGACTCATCAAAAGCACAGGCTGGTGCTGCTGCAGCACTCCTGTGTTCATGATGTGGTCATAGTACAGCAGGGTTAGCATAAATAGGACTGAACTGAGACTTAACAGGATGCATATAACGTTTTTTTTGTATCAACCAGCCTCTTTCTTCATGAAAACACCATGCTTGAGCTATCACTGTACAACTAACACTTCAGAAGTTAGTTTCCTGACTTGTTCCAGAGTGCCATGGGCAAAATGGTAGTCAAACATTCAAATATCTTAATGAGACGGATAACTATAGCGTCCAAAAACGAAAATCCACATAAGAGCAACAAAACTCAGCTACTGTCCAGGAGCACATCTCCACTTGCAGACAAGGGGTATGCCATAGGTCCATTCTTTCTCCTGAAGTGTGGTATTCCCATTATCATGTCCATGGAAGATGACCTAGTTAGGCAATACAATAAGAAATATAAACATGACCAAAAATCAGCCTATCTGAGTGCTGGTTTTTTGTTTTTCTTAAAAGAAGCAGGATTCTTTTAAAAATCCCACATTCACTGAAATAGGGCTCTGCAGAGAATAAGTAGAGGCAGGAAAGAGGAGGGAGACCTCAGGGTTTTGGGGTATGGGAGTAATGGCAAACAGCTGACAATTTCTGCAGGGTGAATAAAGATGACAAGATCACGATTAAGAAAGCAGGTACTGACATGGACAAAGGTATCCCCTTGTCTACTCCCAGCAGTGAATTTCAGCTCGAGTTCTCTGTATGTGGTGTGAGACTGAGGAGCAGAAGATGGATGTGTCCTGCATTAAATGGGGAAGAAAGAGAGGAATTTGGCTTCTGTGTCTTGTGACAAGCCACCTAGCAGCTGAATTAGTAGATACATCTTTACCAAATATCTACTAATAGAGAGCAATATGGAAATGGGTTATTAACTCCTGCACAGCCCCCTTGACTCTAGAGAGACCCATGATGTGCCCTAAACACAGCCAAGATTGGGGCTGTGGAAAATCTTAAGTTTTAGCTCCCAGATGTTGAAAAGGTGTTTGCTACAGTGCTTGGAAGTTGGAGCATCAGCAGTAAACACTCCTCACCTTGCATGCTTGGGAGGGAAAGTCCTAAGCCCAGGGCCCAGCAGTGGTAGGTTTGATGAGGTAATGTGAGTCATCTGAATGAGGAACCACATGCACTCCTAGGTCAGAGGCTGAGCCAGGAAGAAGAGAGCCTTTTCCTGCATCAGGGGAAAGATGTGTCTCCTAATGTGCTGCCCACCTTATGAGGCTATGGTGAGGGTAACTTAATTTATTTTGTTTTTAAAAAGTACTGTGTTATTGTCCTGCTTGTGTTCTGCATGGCTCTTTTCTGTACCGGAGAGTCTTTCTTTTCCACTACCCACACTCATCTCCTGGTCCAAAAGGTGTCACATTTACAGTCCAGTGGTGAAATGGTGCTGGAAAACACAAGGAAGGTGGGTCTTGTTATTTCTTTGGGCTGCAGACAGGAGATCCAACAGGTGATGGTAAGCTCAGTGTTTGGCTGTTAGTTACAGGTGCTGCTTCTCACTGCAGAGAGGCTGTCCTTACTGGGGTCTGACTGTGGGATTTGTTCAGGGTTTCAGCAGTAAGGATTGTACCATAATGGTGTTTCACTCTTGGTGTGTTGGAAATGGGTGTTTAAATGTTCACGTACAGGAAAGGATAAGGGGCTCTGACAGGACTTATCTCCTGCATAAAAGGTCTTTTGGGATGAGATGATGTTTATTCTGAGCTTCTTACTGCTGAGAAAGGTACATCATCTCCAGAAGAAAGAGGCTACTGACAAGAGCCAGAAGGACACGGCCTATCGGTTTGTTTCATGACTGCTGGGAAGTGATGGCATCTGCTTCTGAATGTGGCTTTAAAAGGTTGGTAACTCTCTCCCTGCTCCCTCCCCCCCTTTAAAAGCGTGCTTTAAAAAAATCAAGTCAAAGAGGAAATCCTTGTATCGTGCTATACTGTTGTCGAAATGACCCTGTAAAGTAACTGTTAACTTATTCTTGATCTCTGCTTGAACTTTCTTCCTCTATTATAAAAGTAACTCATAGTACTGGTTGTCTTAAGCTGATCCCTTGGTTCTACAGGCTGCTTATCAATAGCTGGTCATTGCCTGTGCTCTCTGCAGCTGGTGCTGACCTTAGAAAGACATAGTCACATGCTTATGGCTAAAAGGTTTACTCTGTGTTACCTTTTAGTTAATAGGTTCTTAGTAGCTACAATATTGGCTCTCTTCCCAGTAAAAAAACAAACCAAAACAAAACAGACCATTATGTACGGTCTTAAAAATATTCCTTAATGCATATTGAACTGGGTCATGCCTTATTTGAAAAAGACTCTGAAATGAAACAAGCAGGAAATATTAGAATATTAGAAACAGTAGAATGTTATAGGTTCCAGTAGTTTTGAAACCTGTGGCTGTAGCACCAGCCCTGCAACCATCTGGTGGCTCATCAGATTTGACCAACCCTTTGAAACCCCTTCCCTCTGACTGGGAGGATTGATGAAAAAATTGCCTGTGTTCCAGAGTCCTTTACCACTGCACCCAGGGCTCTGTAATCCTCCTTGACATACCAGATTGCTTCTGGTGGGTCCACTGGTGCCCATGGGAAAGAACAGCAGTAGAAAATAGTCAGTGGACTGTACGAAGCTCGGTAGTATCTCAGTGACATCCCTGATACCAGCCCCTGGTAAGCAGCATATCTCTAGAGAGTGCATCAGGTCAGCAAGCAGGTGCCTCGTATCTTTCAGAAGAGAGAAAACACTTCAGTTTGGGAAGGGTGCAACTTACTACTAAAGCATGTATGTTAAGCTTTAATGGTGCTTTGCTTAGGCTATGTAGCTGGAGCCATTCTGCAATAAATAAACTTAAAACTCCTCTTAAAAACAATGAATTACATCCACACAAGAGCCTTGGAGCAGGCCTTTCCCTTAACCAAGTTATAGAACAGCTTGGACTTTATGGCTGTGACTCAGAAGGACAAAGCCCAGCAGCACAAGTGAATGACCACAGCAAAATATTTACTGCAACAAGGTAGGAGTATCGGGGGGCCACACTCCCTGATATTTTGTGCCTGGATCACAGTGGAGGTGTATGCAAATGTTTGTAATGAAATACCACTCCCATCCTTGGGAACAGTCAGATGAATTCAGAAGCTCTGAGAGAAGAACAGTATGAAGCACTCTCAGTAAGTGGATCTATCCTCATGGCTTTTGATCTGTGCTTTATAGATCCCCGGTAGGCTCTGGATTCCTTCCAAGAGATCCATAAAAGGATAACCAAGAAAAGCAGCCTCAGCTGTGGAAACTTGTAAGGAAGGCCAAGTAATTCCTACCTTTCCAGTGGGGTTCACACTTTCTCTGGAACACATCTAGAAGTGGTAACAAGAAAAAAAAATAAAATAGAAAACCACTAGGTTAATTGGAAAGGGCTTACGAGTTCCCAGCACAAACACTGCTTAGCAGTTGTAGTGTATTTCCAGAGGCTTAAAAATTCTACTCTCTTTTACTCTCACCACCCCCATCCCCCCCCCCCAAGGAAGCATCCTCATAATGAAAGAGGATGTAGAGTGTATTAACTCACTTGGAAATATCCCAGTGTGAACTAAGTCACTTTATTGCCACATCAAAAGGTCAAAACACTAGCTGGCATTAAAATCATAATTTCATTGTCTGCAGCGGGATTCTATTACACACTAGCTTATGCGGGGTGTTTTTTTTTTCTGTGCTGCTGAAAATTTATGGGAGAAGTTGCTGGCAGGGTGGAGAATACTTATGGGACCTGGTGCATTTTCCGCTACTGAGGCAAAACCACAAATACGATGACACGCGACCTGCAGCAGCTCACATCGAAAGGTGTGGAAAAATGAGCAGCGCAGGCATTACAGTCTTTGTGCCGAGACCTGTTCATGGCAGACCTGATCCATTCAATTTTTAGCTACTATTCACTTTCCAGTACTTTCCTTTCATAGTGTGCCATGGAATCTACTCCTGATGCACTAAAACGCCTTTGCTGCTTGGAGGCTGACTGCCACCAAGCCCTAATTTGACATAGGTGAGGGGTGGAGGGTTTTTAAGAAAGAAAAAAAGAGATACTTTGTCTCTCTGCTGGTGCTTGTCTCTTCATGCTGTTCCAGTTCTTTTTAACAAGCTGGCTATGGTAAGGTTTCAACTTCAGCAAGTCAGTGAGAGGCCCAAGGTCAGAGTTAGGTCAAAAGTTTGCCCGAGTTCAGGAGACCACCTTCCCTCTATAGTCAGTGGAGTGGGAGATGCATTTCCAGAGAGCAGGATGTATCTTGCTGGTGGACTTGATGCAGTGGTTGTGCAGTCCATCTATCTGCGTGTCAGGACTTCAGTAGAGATCAACTAACAGGGCCATCTGCTGAAGGTTGTGCCTACTTCAGGCACCCCAAACTATGACATAAGTTAGATTTCTTGAAACTAGCTGGTACCATGTAGACAGTTGACAAAGATTGTTTCTAAGCTCCAAAGGGCTTGAACAGATGACAGTGGTTTATGGCAGATTTTTTACATCTGTCTTGAGCCACAATCAGCAGATTTTCTTAATGATGTGGACTGGAATGAACAACCTGCTCTAGTGAGAGGTGTCCCTGCCCATGGCAGGGGGGTTGGAACTTGATGATCTTTAAGGTCCCTTCCAACTCTAACCATTCTATGATTCCATGATTTTGCAGAGCTGAGGAGGCCGGGTGGGTGGCTGCAACATCCATTTCTCCTGTCTATCGTGCATGCTGCTTTACTTGTAGTTTGCAGGGATGGCTTCCCGACTCCATCAATTGCTGTAAGCACCTGCAGCTGAGTGATGGCCCTTGCTGCCCTAAACTTGTGACCTGCTAAAATGTTGTTGGCCACCCTACTGTAACACAGCTGCCTTTAGTGGGCCCTGCTGCCTTTTCTCTTGCCCTTTAAAATGGCCACGCTGTGAGAAGGTAAGCACCAAAATCTGGTTGTCTTACTTAATTACTATAATAGGTATTTAGAGGCAAAATCTATGTTTACTTTTTAATAACATTACACCTGGGAAAAGAGAAAGCAGAAGTCACAAAAATGGTGATGAGGTGGATTTTCTTGAAGGCAGCTGTGAGGTTGTTTGTTTTTTTCTGTGTTGTTTAGCAGCAGGTGGGCTCTGAACTGCAAGGAGGGAGAGAAGTGCTGGACATCACCAAAATGGCCTCAGGTGTCCTGCGCTGAGGTGAGGGTCTGGGTCCACACACACTGGGCCGTCACCAGGAGGCCATGGAGGCTGTGCTTGGGGAAGATGGGTTTCCTGCTGGCATGGATTTATCTGTGGTAAAATACACTGCAAAACTGGAGGGAGGGAGAGAGAAGAAGGGACCTTGGGATGGGTTCGGGACATGGTGGCCCAGGTCCCTCACGACAAAGGCCTGGCCGCTTGTGGCCTTCATGGGGCACAGTGGGGTGAAGGCCATTCCTGTGTGGTGAGATATGACAGCACCCGTGAACGTGGGGTGTCTGGGGGCTGCTCCCACAGGAGTGNGGAGGCTGGCCCCACAGGTGTAGGGTGTCACTGGGGTGCCCAGGGGCTTCTCCCACAGGAGAGGGGTGTTGGTGGGGTGTCACAGGCTGCTTCCACAGGAGCCGGGTGTCAGTGGGGTGTCTGGGGACTGCTTCCACAGGAGCCAGATGTCGGTGGGGTGTGCAGGGGCTGCTCCCATGGGAGTGGGGTGTCTGGAGGCTGGCCCCACAGGTGTAGGGTGTCACTGGGGTGCCCAGGGGCTTCTCCCACAGGAGAGGGGTGTTGGTGGGGTGTCACAGGCTGCTTCCACAGGAGCCGGGTGTCAGTGGGGGGTCTGGGGGNGCACGGCTGAGGGGGGTCAGGGTCTCTCCAGCCGCAGGGGCGGCGGTGCCACCCTCGGCCGGGCTGAGGAACCGGCCCCTCCCTCAGGCAGCGGCGGGAGTGGGGCGGGGCGGGGCCGCGAGGGGCGCGCGCGGCAGGGCCGTGTTTACATTCCACCGGCCGCTGCACGTTGCCGCG
>VXBW01003904.1:1624137-1662059 GCA_013400375.1 Thinocorus orbignyianus | reverse complement strand
CTCCCGCATCTTCTCCCGTGGAAGATGTCCCTCACAGACTCACCATCCCTCCCAAGGCAGCCTGAGCCAAACTGGTGGCTGGTCTGTGTGGGCCAGCCTGGGTGACCCGCTCCAGCGGTGCCACTGTCTGCAGGATGCGGAGCTGCCCGTGGTTGGTTCTACACCTCTCGTGTTCCTCATGCCACTAAAGCACTTGTGCCCTTCTGTCTTGGCTGTGTAGCCCATACTGCTCCTTGAGATGCATCTTATGACACAAAGCACAGAACTCCTAACTCCTTGAGCACACCTTAACTGAGCTTCTGTTATTTCTTTGGTCTCAGGTAGAGATCTTCCAACCCAAAGAAGATGTCAAGACGCAGGTAAGCTGTCAGCACCGCAGCTCACCGAGCTGACCTGTTCTCAGCTTCCAGCTGCTGCTCTCCTGATGGTCTGATGTCCTTTCTGCTCTTTGCAGTAGCCGGTTGCAAGCCAAGCAGCAGCAGCCGCCGCCGCTGTCCTGTCAAGAGGAGTCTCCAGAAGAACAGCAGACACCAGAACATCTCCAAAGCCGCAAAAGGAAAACAGCAGAGGTGACCAGTTTGGGCAAAAGCTTGATAGTCTTGAAAGTTCTCCAGTGCATTTGGATGGGAGAATCTTTATTCTGTTGAGTTAGAAAGTGGGGCAGGAGTAGCAAGAATTTGCTTTAGCTTTAGGGGTGGGTGTGCTGGTGGTTGTCACTGTACTGATGTGTATCTCTTCTCAGCAGGAGATTAAGAAAAGAGAAGATGGGAAAATTGCTAAAAAGCATCAGTATGAGATTAAGGTAATTCAATCCTGATTACTGGTTCAACCTAGGTGAGGGAGTTCATCTGGTTTGTGTTGGTGGGTGTGAAGTCATGCCTTCCACAGTAGGAAGTATTGAATAGGGGAAGTTTCTACCTTTGGATATTAAAAACTATGGGAGCTCTGCACCTTAGCATCTTACGTGGTTTTGCTTTTTCATGGGTGGCTTTGGTGCAAATAAAGGGTCCTTCAATATGGAAACCACTGCAGAGCAAGGTTAGGTGTAAAAAATGGGAATAAAACCTGATGATTCAGAATAATTCCACATGCAGAGCAGGTAAGGCCTAGAGGCAAGTCTAAACAAGATCATTGCACTTGTTTTAACTTTGACTCAAGGTGTGGTTTCACGGCCCTTTAGTGAAGACAGACTCATACCCACACATGCTGCCTTTACTTTCATTTAACGGTTCCTTTGATTATGTAAAACAATTTAGTCTTAACTAACACAGGCTACTCCTAAATCAAGTGAGGGGCCCCACAGTTGTTTATTTTAAAGTGGGTTAGGAAAATATTGTAACTTTCTCTTGCAAACAATCTTGTTTGTAAACCAGGTGAAACTAACAGCTATAGTGAAGCAAAACACTTCTGGTTGTGAAGTTGTCTTTGCAAACTTTGTGTAGGGAGGGTGCTGTGGGAGTACCTCAGCTGTACTTGGGATGAAACTTACCTTTGCTGAAAGGGGGAAATCTTGCTCCCCTTTCTTTCCTTCCTTGACAGCTGGCTGTATACTCCATCCCCTGCCTTGCTCTGTTTTTGGTTCTCTTTAAATGAAGCAGGGTGCAGGTTCAGCTTGCTAATTTGGCACTACAAAATGAGTTAATGTTCTGCCAGGTTAGTGAGTTGAATCAACCAAGCAGAGGGGCTGACAAGCATCAAAGCTGACAAAAGGAGGAAGGGCTGGAGCTTGGGCAGTGAGGATCACAGGAGAGGAGGAGCAGAGTCTCCCTTTTCTCGTGACTCTGCTGTTAAGATCAATTCTACTGGAATATGTGACTTCACTCTTAGGTTGCTTCAGGCTGGCTATAAATTGGTTTAGGTTTGCTAAGGAAATGGTATGTAGTTTACTTTGCAAAACAGCTATATAGGAAAAGTCTTTGTGTCCAGTGGGAGGCATTGCCATTCTTTGGGAATGGGTTCCTCCCTAACTCCACAGAACATAACTGAAGTTCTGTGTCACCATTTTGAAGGCTGTCAGCCATTACAGCATTTGGTCCCTCCTCACTTGTATTGGCTGTGTGCAACCAAGTAAGTTTTAGGGAAACAAGTTACAGAGTTCACTAAAGTAATTGAGAATTCCTTCTTTGAAGCTTTTTGCCCAAATAACTTTGGGCTCTTCTCCTTTTGAGCCATTGCATCCCTTATTTGGCATCGGCAGCCTGAGAGATAGTTCACAGCTGCTGCTTGCTCAGTGGGTATCTAGCTTTGGAGCTGAGGTGGGTGGCTCCTCTCTGGAGTGCTTAATTGGAAGATAACAAGTTGCTGAATTTCCACTGAGAGACAGTAGAACCTCCACCCTCTCCTTTCTTTTCCCTCTGAGTAGATAAGTAGATAGGACCAGCAACATAATGTTGTGTGTTTTAGTAGTAGTGAGTGCCTTTGCCTGATGTACCAGCTCAAGCAATGGGTAGGTTACTTGTGGGTTTATAAACTAAAGACAGTTTTCTTCCTTAAAACTCAGTTTCCCAAATTCATCAGATTTGTTTATACATGTTTTGTCTTTGTGAGAGGCTTTGTTGGCGTTAAATCTCTCTATCCTGGTTTCAGTACTTGAACTGATGCAAAGGTCCAAAAAGACTGATGTAAATTGCATGTGGTGTTGTTGTGGCTGTAATCTACTTCTCACTTTTCTTGCTCTCACAGTAAAATCAGCATTTAAAGATGCCATGTGTGTGTTGCAGAGTTGTTGGCCGCCCACGATAACAGGAGGCATCTCGCCCTGCATCATTATTGAAACGCCTCACAAAGAATCAGTGACCACTGACTTCTCAAGATTCAAGAAGTACAGGTTCAGAAACCTCTTTATAAATCCGTCACCTCTGCCAGAACTCAAGTAAGTTTACCAGATACAGCAGCTGTCCGTGTTTTATCAAATATGCTGAAGGATTGTGGTAAATTCTGTTGTTGTACTCTGTCTGTATAATAGTGGGCACCCAACCCATACCTCCACCTGTCTCCTCATCCCACTAACAGTTCCAATGTCCCCGGAAGAAGACAGCAAATTCTATGTTTCCCCACCTCTCAAGTCTTATAAAGGCACCAGGCAGACAATTTGTGCCTTTCAGAGCTGTCCTTTAATAACTTAACTCTGGACAAATCTTAAATGGTTGGGTGGCACATAATGGTTAAACTGAACTTCTTTCAATGCTGTTGGACCTAAGTGATGAAAAAATATTAAGCAAAGTTTTCTCCAAGAACTTAAATGTACAAAAATGCAAATATTGCTGCAAGTTTATTGCTGTGTGGGTAGCTTGTTCGTGCAATGAACATGCTTGGTGCAGTCACAGCACCAGAACATTTCCCTTCTGCAGAGGGACAGATCAGCTGCCTAAATGGGATTTTTCACTTTCTGAATTTCTTAGCTATCCAAGAGTGTTAGATAAGTATCCCAGTTGCTGTTTGTTCAGCCTGCTGGTCAGTGAGAACTGTTAAATTTACTGCGGTGCTTTAGGGAAAACTTCTGCCAGGGTGAATGAGAGGAGAAGCAGAACGTGAAGCATTACTTAGAGAAGTAGATAGACCAAGTTTTCATTTGTTCTGGCCGAAACTTGATCGGAACTGGGAGGTGCTGCAGGGTGATGCCTTGCCTCAAGGGAAAGCAATAGATCTCACAGTCTCTTTCACTGAGTTTCGAACTCAGCTGCTCCTCCCTCTCAGCATTGCTCCCAAGCCTGCTGGGCTGTGCTTTAAGGGAGTGTGCACCTCTCTGTGCCTACCAAATCACACTCTTCTAGTGCAAAGTAGTTTTTAAAAACTAGTAACTAAATAAGGATTGTGAATGAGGCAATCTCCTGCAATCCTTCAGCAAGCTGCTGGAAAATGCTGGATACCAAAGATAGGTTCAGATACAGAATTCCATTCAAGGAATTTGATCTTTGATGTTCACCTCTTGTCAATAAGGACCTGGTGAAGCTGAGCTCCATCCTCTCTGATTAGTTAAATAAGAGGATGGTTTACTCTCTCCCACTGCCTTCCTACTTTTCTAATTGCTGCAGGAACATGATAAAAGGAGATTTTTTTTCAATGGCTGCCCAATTAAATGGGGAGACCTGTGCATTAAACAATTAAACATTAAACAAACAAGTATTTCTCCAACTTTTTACTTAGGATGGTAGCAGAATGGAACTGTTCTGGGTTAGAATTTGTAGGCCATACTGATGGTCAGGTCTTTTTAATTTCTCTCTGCTTCTGCTTGGGGGAAGGTAAATATATAACTCCAGAAGTTTCAGTAGGAAATCAGCACTGCATTGAGTAATGTGCTGTTGCCCTTAGTAACTGCAGGATGAAAAATACATCTAAGAAATAAACACAGTAATTACAAATTAAAAGCAATCTACGTTAATGATATAGGCACCTTCATCCCAAGTAGACTTGAATGCTAATAACTTTGAAGTTAGCAATAAACAAGAACTCAGTTTTTCTCACAGTAGGTTGTTTGTGAGCCTTAAGGTAGGCTGGGAAAGGAAGGGATGGATGAGTGACTTCTAAACACCACCTGTAAATGTTTTTCTCAAACTAAACTGGACAACTCAGTGTGTGCTTTTTGTTTCTTGGGGAGTGGGGTGGTTTTTTCTTCTTTTATAGGGAGGGTTTGGTTTTTATCTTGCTCCTGAACAGCCAGCTAACTGGGCAAAATAGGAAATTCTGTCCATGCATGTGATTTTTAGGATGCATGTGTCCAGTTTTGTTGTCTGCTCCATACGACTGGACTTGCTGATGCTCTTGGTGAGCTGCTGTTGGGCTGATGAAGTGTTCAAAGTGTGCCTGTGGTTTGCTAATTACCATAGGGATCTCTTAGTGCAAGGCGTTTTTCTTCTTGTTCCTGAATGTCTGTAAACAACAAATAATGTTTTTACCCTCCTTCTGTGAAGGTGTATGTATACTTAACAGTGCCTTGTGTAACTTTGTTCCCTAGCTGGGGGAATTCCAAAGACGTCTGGCTCAACATCCTGAAGAAGGAGAACAGATACGCTCACTGCAAACATTTCACCTCGCTACATTCCAGTTTGCAGCCTCACATGAGATCAATACTCCTAGACTGGCTCTTAGAGGTTTGTCCTTTCAGTTGCTTTGCCTTGTGTTCCACCTGTGAAGCAGGCTGGTAAAAGCATGGCTTTTGCATAAAAGAGGTGGTAGCAAAATGCACTGCGTGGTTTGCAACAAAAGGGTTACAAGTTGCTGCTTTTAATCCTTCTGGTGAGCTGCATCCAGCCTTCCCTGGCAGGAGGTGCTGAACCTTCCACCCAGGGCAGCAAGCAATAGCTCTACATTTTTGCTCTTGCCACACACCTTCCCTGGGAAGGGGAGAAATCTAGTTGTGAGACACTTAAACTGACATTTCTATGGGCAGATTAGTTATAGAATCATAGAATGGTCAGAGTTGGAAGGGACCTTAAAGATCATCAAGTTCCAACCCCCCTGCCACGGGCAGGGACACCTCTCCCTAGAGCAGGTTGCTCCAAGCCCCATCCAGCCTGGCCTTGAACACTTCCAGGGATGGGGCATCAACAAAGTCTGTATCTAAGCCATAAGACAACTACATCTGTATTGAGGACTTGAGTTATCACCCTGGCCTGGTTGATCTCAAAAGCTCTTAGATGTCAGCCCCTGACACTATTTTCTGAAGTAAAATTTTAATTCTGTCCTCTGAAGTGACCAGAAAAAAGCAGGACATTCATGACTGACATCTGAAGGGAGATTTATTATTATTGTTATTATAAATAAATCACCCGTGTTCCAGTCTAATTGCTGCACTTCGGAGCGTTTCCAGTTGTCAAACCAAACGGCAGCTCTCAGCCTTGGCAGCCTGTGTGAGGGAGCATTAGTGCTGTAAATAGAGAGCTCCCTTCTGGAGGCATTTCCAGGAACTCTGTGTTAAGCATATTCCATCCCCACTGCCAAGAGCAGAGCCTGGTGCACGTACTCCTTGCCCCTTGGCAGCAGGGATCCTGCAGGGTTACCAGTTCCCTATCGAGTGGGCCAAGGAGGCAGATGTTACAGCTGTGCTGCTGCTGGCTTGGTGGAATGGTGCTAATAGCAGGGAAATTTAAGGAAAAGGAGCATGTGGGGTTTTTTTCTATTTAAAAATAATAATAATAAAAGTCAGCAAGGGCCTTGTTGCCCAGCTCAGTGGTTCCGTGTGCCACAGTGGGTTAAAGTCCCAGCAACTTTGGGAGTCCTCAAGTTCCTCCTAACATCTTCTGTAATATCATAACTGAGATGCTTTTTAACACGACCAAGCATTACTGCTTATGTTTGGGAATGCACTTTTACAGAAACTGTGCCATTTATTCATAGGTGAGCCTGGTCTAAATGTTTTTAGTTCTGAATCTTGTTTGGAGCAGTGGTTAATAACAACAGAGTAGCACATCGACTGGCAAACATTAGATCAGCTCTAAAAGAATGAGCTTAGGTGTTAGTGCCAACCAGGTGGATTTTTTTGGTGGCCAGGAAGGGGTTTAATTTACAAATGGGCTTTCAAGCTTAGCTTAGGAAACAGCCAGTAGTAGTGAGATTTTTATCCTGATTTTCGTAGAATGGTCAGAGTTGGAAGGGACCTTAAAGATCATCCAGTTCCAACCCCCCTGCCATGGGCAGGGACACCTCTCCCTAGAGCAGGTTGCTCCAAGCCCCATCCAGCCTGGCCTTAAACACTTCCAGGGATGGGGCAGCCACAACTTCTCGGGGTAGTTTTGTATATACAGTTTTGTATCTAAACAAAATAATGAGGCACAACAGGAAGCTCGGACTTGGGATCTGTCTCTTGGATATTCTTTCCTGTTGACTACATGTAGACTCAAAGTAATTTATAAATGTCTAACAGAATTGGAGATGAATTTGGGTGTGTCTATCACAACTCCAGATCAATTAGAAGGGGAAAAGTTAGGACCCTGCATAAGATCTACAGTCTTTTTTAAGTCATACTTGATCCAGTGTGATACAGTGCAAGTTTTCCCTGCCAGGGAAGCTGTGGGGCACACACAGGTGGCCATCCTTGCAGTGGTGTTCCTGCTCAGAGAGGCAGTTGTGGTGCCTGGAAGGCACAGCTCCTGCCTGGCCAGCAGAGCCCCCTGGAGCAGCAGCCTCCAGGCTCCTTTGCTCTAGGGCCAAAGATTTCAAGTTTTTTAGTGGTTCTGCCCTGGGACAAACCTACTGGGAATACAGGGAGGGTCTGCTGTGTGGCTTCCAACTTGAGGTTTGAGCCCAGGAAATTAGTGTTTGGTTTTTTTCCTATTTTGTTTTGGATTTTGTTGGTTCTTTTATTCCTCTCAATGAGGGTTTCTTCTTTCAATGAGGAGTTGCTTGTACTCATTTCTAGGAAAACTGGGTGTGATTTAGATTGGATAAGGTGTGCTTTGGAAGTATGTTGGTGCATCATAGACAATCGGTGTTCAGGTGGGAGCATGGGGAAATGCTTTTCCCAGTCCCATTCTAACTGCTGCATCCTGACACACCTGGGTGTGGGGTGGTTTGAGTGTCCAAAGGATCAAATTGCGTATGTTGTGTTTTACTGTTAAATCTTGAATGTTCTAATGTGTTTACATGGAGTTTTTTAACAGAAAATGGAATTGTTTTTCATTCCCTATTGTAGGTATGTGAGGTGTACGCACTCCACAGGGAAACCTTCTACCTAGCTCAAGACTTCTTTGATAGATTCATGTTGACACAAAAGAACATTAACAAGAGCATGCTTCAGCTCATAGGAATTACCTCATTATTCATTGCCTCCAAACTTGAGGTAAGCAACTCTCTCACAACGAGCAGGATATTCAGTTTGGAATAACTGAAACGACAGTGATACCCTATTTATTTCTTCTGTCTGAACCTTTTTGGTGGTGCACACACAACATGAAAGCCAGAAGGGGAAAACTTTTCTCTTTTCTTTGGTTGTGCATGTGTCAGTCTTGGAGTGTAGGCTTTGTCCTCCCTTTCCTCAGCAGCAGGGAAGGAGAACACGTAAACTTAAAAAGTATACAAATGTGCTAGGAGTAGTTTTTTTTCTTTTGTCTTTTTCCAAATGTACATTTGCTGGCAAACAATCTCAGGAGCAGTCCTGGGGCTGGAACAGAAGCAGCCTGGGTCTCAAACTGCCTGTACACCAGGCTGACAGCCCCACAAACCCGGTTAGTGGAGTTTGGGTTTGTTGTTTTTCTTTTCTTTTTAAGTGCAGGCATGGTGACACATCACACTGTGCACTGCATCTACGAGCCAGGAGTGTGTTTTGTATAGCGTGTGGTAAGCCAGAGTGAGAGCTAAAATTGAGATACTAAGTTTTTATCCTTGGAAACCCCCTGGCGTAGCAACACGCTTAGCTATAGGTGGTCCCAACAGCTATAGGTGGCCCCAGCTGGCATGACTGGGTTGGCTGATCTCCCTGTTAACCTTGTCTGCACCAAGAATTTTGCCAGCTAGGGTGGCTGTGGGATTTTCTCCCACCTTTTTCTAGCTTTTTGTGATTTGTGTTGTTTTTTTAATTAATGAGATTGCATCAGCACTACTTGACACTGTGCATAACTAGAATCAGCCTTTTCTAATTCTGCCGTGTGCTGCACAAGAATTAAGGTGTTTCTACATCAACTGTAGTGGCTGAGTAGAAAGTGGTGTGAATGAAAGGCTGTTCTGATTGCTTGGCCAGCATTTATTTGGCAAAAAACCTAAAAAGTTGTGATAAATCTATCGTGTTTTACAACAGGTAACATATAACCTGCTTGCTCGTAGTATCTCCTCGTCCTGTAAGGTTGAAGTCACTTCATATAGTGAGAAAAACTGTTCTAGCATAAGGGGTGTTGATATTCCAATATGAATTGAAAAGTGCTTGCCAGCACCTTCTAAGCTTTCTTAGAACTAATCTTCACCTTCTCCCTTCCCTCCTTTTAAAGGAAATCTACGCTCCTAAAATACAGGAATTTGCTTACGTCACAGATGGTGCTTGCAGTGAAGATGACATCATTAGAATGGAACTCATTATGTTAAAGGTAAGAACTCTGCTGTGCTTGTAAGGGCCGGCTGAAAGGCTGCCCAGCTGAGCCTCCTGTTTTAGTATCATCTGCTTAGAAAAGGGATGTGTCTAGTACGTCTGTCTTTCTGCAAAGCAAACTTCTGTGTCTTCTGAGGACCCCCACAATAAGCTGAGCAAACTCAGAAGGGGGATCAGGGCACAAACTTGTCCTTTTTGTGGTTTGAGGTGTTTACGTTTGTTTAATATCCGCAGGCTTTAAAGTGGGAGCTGTGCCCGGTGACAATCATCTCTTGGCTCAACCTCTATCTTCAAGTGGATGCTCTGAAGGATGTTCCCAAAGTGCTGCTACCTCAGTATTCTCAGGAAAAATTCATCCAGATAGCACAGGTGGGTGGGAAACTACCAGAAAATGTTTGCTGGAGTGATTAAGGCCCCCAAAGCCATTAAAGAATGCGGGGCCTTGTTTCTCCTCACCTGTTACTTTAAGGAATGTGCAAGTTTGAGTCCCAGAGACCTGCCTGCTCCCTTGGGAGCAGAAGAACCTTCCTGTGTGCTTCTCATCTCTGCTCTCACATATTTCTAAGACTTCTGTACACTGCAACAAGACAAAGATTTTATTTTAAGCATTACAGAGTTCTGCAAGTAGCAGCAGCAGCAGCAGCTCCAAGAGGAGGGTGGACAAGTTAATTTAAGGCAGTGAACTGTTGTCAGGGGTATTCTCTGTAACAGTGTGTCTGTGCCTTTGCCCAGAGGGCAGGCTGAGGAGCCTTTTGGCTACCTTGAAACTACTGTGGATCAGGGTTTTTAGCAGCAAGGGCTGTGTCCAGCCTGAGAGAACCTGCTCCAGGTAATGCTGTAATTGAAGAAAATACCTTCCTGAAGCTCTGCTAAGAGTTTAAAGGTGCACTTAGATTGTGTGCAAGGGGAGTGTTCTGAATGTTACTGGTAAAAATGCAAATTGGTCTGCATTATAACTTGGTAAAACCCACTTTACCTGCAGTTGGTGCCAAAAATAGTTCTATTTTTGTGTTTAGAAACTCTATTTCTAGGTGTGTGTGACTGGTGCTAAAAGCAGGGATGTGTTTGCACAGACTGTAGGAGTGCTGAGAGTGTAGCAGTTCCTAAGACAGGGCTATACTAAAGAGTTGTGTATTTTTTGCAAGATTATACTTATTTACTCTTTTATTTCCTCAGCTCTTAGACCTGTGTATCCTCGATGTGAATTCTTTGGACTTCCAGTACCGCACGCTGGCTGCTGCAGCGCTCTGCCACTACACCTCAGTGGAAGTCGTGAAGAAAGCCTCAGGTGAGGAGCCTTTGTGAAGCTGGGCTGGTGGAGGAGGGGGTTCTGCAGGCTGGGATGGGCCTGAGGGTGCAGGGAGGCAACTGGTTTCCAGGCTGCCAAAGAGCAAACACTACACAGACACTCAGTTTGCTGCTCTTCATCCTGTGGAGAACCCCAGTTTTGCTTCCTTCCTGCCACTGCTCAGATGCTGCCAACACTCCCGAGAGAAGGAACTTTGGGAAGCACACCCTCAGCCAAGGCAGTGAGCAGATACATAGAATCACAGAATCATAGAATGGTCAGAGTTGGAAGGGACCTTAAAGATCATCAAGTTCTAACCCCCCTGCCATGGGCAGGGACACCTCTCCCTAGAGCAGGTTGCTCCAAGCCCCATCCAACCTGGCCGCTGCTCTGTGACTGCCAGTTGTTTGGGGGGTTGTTAGAGATCCACTATTGGGCTACTTTTTCTCTTAAAGAGTGCTCAGCCATCGCTGCTCCTCAGCTGTCTCAGCAGCACTCAGTCACTTCCCTAGAGCAGGTTGCTAGCCTTTAATATATTAATTTAATATAATAATTTAACTTAATATAATCATTTAACTAAGCTCAGCACTTGTATGTGTGGTACCTTGCCATAAAGGATGGTGACAGTTAGAGGATGCTTTTACAATGGGAACCAAAAAATCTCCTGCTGAAGTTGCAAAAGTGGCTCCAGCCTCCCCAGGGCTGCCCTGCTGGGGAAGGCTGTGCTCCCCATCCTCTGCCACAACATGAGGGAACAAGCACCAGGAAACACTTGGAGCTTCTGGGAGGCTGTTTCTCAGTTTTTATCTGCCAGTGTTATTTATTGTTAGTGTTCCAGTATCTTCATAAACTTAAAACTGTGCGACTCCTTCTCTGACTCCTAACTCCCTCCCTTGCTGCTTTCCCCCCTCCAGGCTTAGACTGGGAGAGCATTTCCGAGTGTGCAGAGTGGATGGTTCCCTTCGTGACCGTGGCAAAAAAAGTCCCTGCCACACTGAAGAACTTTAAGAAGGTTGCAGCAGAAGACCAACACAATATCCAGACGCACACCAACTACTTGGACATGCTGGTAGGTGGTTTGTGGCAGCTGCGTGTGCATCACACCCCCCTCCTCCTCCTCCTGGGCAGGGGTGGCCAAACACCCTTGTCCTATGGCTCCCCTCCCTCCTAAAGCAGTAGGACTCATCACAGGTATTAACCATGGTCTTCCTCCCCCAACACACAGGAGGAAGTCAACAGTGGAGCAGCATCTACTGCCCCAGGGGAGCTATCGCCTGTGTCAACAGGAGGAATTATCACCCCTCCCAAAAGCACAGAGAAGAAATGAAATAGGGACAGCAAACATCCAGAAACAGGACTTGGTGGTGTTCTAACACAAGACCCCATGAGAGGTGACATGCTCCTGCCTGCGATTCAAGACTTGGGCAGGAAAAGATGCATCAACCAGAGCAGCAGATGGAAGCTGGGACCGGTGTCCTCCTACAGCCTTGACAGGAGATCCATACCGAGCATCGAGGAGCCTGGACCGCTTCGGTCCATTCTCAGACATGACTTAGTTCAACTCAGACCATTCCTAACTTATGAACTTCAAGAACTCTTCAAACACGGCTGCGTGGCCCAGGTTGCCCACACAACTCATGTGCCAAACTTGCTTTAACAGGGCCCAGCCATGGAGACCTTACCCACAGCCTGTACATATTACCTCTTCTTGGGTTTTTTTTTAACTTTTTCTTGCTAAGGCCGGAGTTGAAGGCCTGTCCGTTAGTGCCCAACGAGCTCAGGTGCAGTATTACAGAGGTCAGAGGGAAGCAGTTTACTTTCCCAAAACCACTCTGCCCTTGCCTTACAGTGTAGCCAGCCCTGCATCCAGTTCCAGCTCCATCTGTGGCCCTTGGGGGCTGCCCCAGGCTTGAGCTGTAGCACAGCACTGACCTCAGGTAAGAGCACACACACAACACGCTGCTCAACTAACCCTCACTGGAGGAACTACAGTCTTTGGAAGGAGGAGTTTTATTTTACAAGCTCTAGCAGCCAACAACCATAACAGGAACTGGAGAGGGCATGGCAAAAAAAAAAAAAATGAGCCGCTGGTACTTTACTTACAACCACTCCTGGTGTACGAACAGTTTAAAATAAACTCTCTGTGGAGCTGTGTTTTTATCAGTGTTTCTAAACAGCATTAACTACTGTGTTCTCCTCACAATATTCACTACCTCTGCCTCTGAGGTGCTTCACTCCTGGGATGAAGGGACAGTCCTGGGACTACTCCCCGTTTCAAGGTGCTCCTGCCTGTGCCCCAGGTGCAGGGACAAGGTGCTGGTGCTGCCCTGGAGCAGCAGGTGCTCCCCATGGCCACATGGAACTCCTGCTCTCAGCAAACTTGAATTCATGTTGTCTTCAACCAAGCCAGGGTGGGACTGGCTGCAGTTGGTTCCAGCCTTCTGTACAGTTTGTAAAAATAAGGGGTTTATTATAAGATTTCCTCTATTTCTAAAAAAAAAAAAAGATACTAGACTGTAAATGTTGTACAAAAAATTAAATGAATTTTAAAAATAAAGTCTTCAAAGATTATTTTTTTTCCACTTTACAAGAGTCTCCCAGCGTTAGCCTAGAAGTAAAGCTTTGCCATTGCTTGAAGGAACTTCTTTTTCCTTCTCTGTGCTGCAAACTGCAGCACCTCCTCAGGGTTGCTGGCGTTCAGCTCCGTCTGGCCGATGGCTTTTATCTGGAAACAGAAGAGGGGACATTGTTAGTGACAGCCACTCTAGTCCAGGTGTTTTATTACAAGGCATTTTTCAGCTCTAGTTGAAGGGACGAGTGGTTGCAGGTGGGTGCTGGGCTCTTCTCCAAGGGAATAATGGCAGGAGCAGAGCAATGGTCTGAAGTTGTGGCAGGGGAGGTTTGGATGAGGTATTAGGAAGAATTACTTCATTAAGAGGGTGGTCAGGTACTGGAGGGGCCTGCCCAGGGAGGTGGCGGAGTCACCATCTCTGGAGGGATTTCAGACACATGGAGATGTGGCCCTTCAGGGCATGCTCCAGTGTCTGAGATTGTGGGGGTGTTTTTTTGGGTGTGCATAGTCGGACTCTATCTCAGAGGTCCCTTCCAATGATGAAAATTCCACAATTCTGTGAATTTTCTCCCCGTACCATGTTACGCCACCACACAACCATCCCAGTACAACATCCCATCAGCACCCACAGAATTCAAATGGGAAGTGCCTTTTCTGGGCAAAGCTGGTTTCAGGGAGGGAGAGACACCCTGAGGAAAGCCCCTGCCCCCAGCAGCCTTCACTTACCGCGATCTGCCGCTTGTCTGTCTCGCCTCTCTTGTGGTGGAGATCTGGGGGGGAGTCAGGGAAAGATTTGGGTAGGAAATGGAGTTTTTCCAGCCACGACCACCCAGCCTGAGCTCGCTGGAGTAGCATTCTAGAGAAAGGATACACGTCAAGTACTCCAAGATGGTGACATCCCAGATGTATTCATAGTACGAATCCATGGCATCGTGACTGGAAGACAGTCATAATGAGGTTGCATTATTTAACACAGTCACATGTTGTGCAGGCAGTGGTATTAACTTTGCTGAAACATTTACCTGTTCTGCTCCTGCAGTGCCTTAAAGGCAGTTTTATAGTCCACCTCTCTAAGGAACTGGCATAAAATAGCCACCTGTAAGGAAAGATACAGGGTGATTTTCCAGGCCTTAATTACCCCAAACCCAGATCTTCCAGAAAACCACCTCACCAACCCCAGCCCATCCCTAGACAGAACCAAGTGTTGGGTTCCGCAGCTTCTGAGCAGCTGAAGTACCAGTGACAGTGGCAGCTAAAGGGAACAAAAAGGGGTTTTACTCAAATCTGAAGGGACCGAGCTGGCTTCCAGGTTCCTAAATGCATTGATCAGCTCTTAAAAATCAGCCTCACAGAAGCCGTGTGACCCCCTGGACAGTGACCAGTCCTGCTGAACAGCACTGGCCAGGTGCAGTTAGCAGGAAGCACCGCCCCAGAGACACCCTGCTCGCTCTCAACTCCACAGGAAAAAAGAAAAGATTAAAAATAATCTAGAACCTAACAGAAAAAAGGAAAAAAAAAAGAAAAAACCCCAGAAAAAAGAACTCCCCACAGCCTATTTCTACTTTTTTTACAACCTTTCCAAGTCTGTTTATGCACTTGTTAATTTGGGTCCTTTCAGCATCCCAGAAGCAACAGTAACAACAAAGATGATTTCCTTGCAGGTTACATCTACAAAGGAAACTGGACTCTGTTTGCCCTTGTAGAAAGTTCTCCCCACTTTTAACATCAAAATACTTATAAACAGACATTTTACTTAATGCCAGGGTTCACCTCTTACCTGGGTGTGACAGTTGAGTAAGGAACAACACTTGATCATTCTTTTTATCACCTACAGAAGAGTTGAAAAACAAAACAGAAGTTTTGAAATGCCAGTATTGGAACAATAGCAGCAATGATTATTTTTTCCCCCTTTTAAACACAAGGGATCAGCTAAATAACTCTGTGTATTCTAACCCTCCTCCTGCCAACAGCTCCTGGGTTTTAGCACATCCACCCATCAACTTCCACCACTCGAGACCCTTCACTTTCCTCTCCTGCTGCCCACAGAGAAGGTCTGACCCAGGTGGGAACAGTCCAGGCAGAAGCTCTCACAGCAAGGCAGGGACATGCTGGCCAGCAACAGCAGGGACAGCAGGGTGGTCCCAGCAGCACTCCTGCACCAGGCACAGCTGAGACTGGGCTGTGATCCCAGGATCCTTGGCAGTGATCAGGAAAAGGAGCAGCAGCTGGACAGGCTACCTAAATAACCTCCTTTCCTATTGCCTATCAAACAGCCTATGAGGAACATTGTGGGTTCCTAAAGAACAAGACAAACACCTGGATAAAGGTTAAAGTGACTGCAAGATGTCACTGGAACATGCTGTGGCTGTGACTGAAGATTCCCCCCAACGTATGGGGCCAATTAAGGGGTTTTCACTCATGGCCCACTTGCAAGTGCTACAACCAGCTTGCAAAGCACCCAGGCCCATGCTACGTACAGTGCTGTACCTCTGGCACCCTCTGACAACAGCCAGGTAAATCACAATCCTGCCTGTCTCCAGAGAACCCTGCACAGTGCTGTGACAGAGCTCTGCCTGTCAGAGCCTGGAGACAGACACCAGCAATGTGCATGAAGAGGAGTCAACCTTGCCTGCACCTCACTGATGTGATCCACACTCCCACCCCTCAGCTGCGTGTGCCAGAGCAGACAGTCTGCCCTCAGCCTGGCAGGGACCAGCTGGGGGACACCATACCACGCCACACCCTGATGTGTGTGCTCCTGGGTGTTCCATTTGCCCACCTCCACACTGGAGTCCAGCACTGGTGCTTTCCCAGCTGGTCACTCTTCACTGGGTCTCCAGAAACTACCAGAAAAGCCTTCTATGCTTCAGCAAAGGAGAAGCTTCAGATTTTCTATGGCCATCAAGCAACAAAGCAAAATCCTAAGAGGATTCATACCCCTAAATCCATCAAGATATAAACATCCTACTGGCTACAGGAACAGAATTGGGATGCTGACCAAATCCAAAGAGATACTTTTGGGCATCTAAATCCCACTGTAACTCACCTGGTCTGTGTACACGTCTGGTGGCACCATCTTATTGAAGAAGTCAGAGCACACAGCTCCTGCCTGCAGGTAATAGTGAAGGGCTGCTGAATACTGATTCGTTGCTGGAATGGAAAAAAGCAAAATAAGGTCTCAAAAGTAAACCCAGCAGTTATTTCCGACTCAGATCAATCGTTCATAGAATTAATCAGATATGTATCTCAGAGATGAATTCTACTGGGAAAAGGACTTGCACGTCAATGTTTAAAAAGCACAGACACAGGAGGTGGTAAGGCAGCGACAGACAAAACTACACAATCAGGGAAACCAACAACACAGGCGAAGTTCCACCTTCGGAGCATTACTTTTTATTTTTCAAGTATTTGATCTTAAATCCATCATCCTTAAGAGTGGAAAATAAATTTGCCTTCACTGAATCTGAAGTGGTGGGTGGGTGGGTGTGGGTGGTAGTGAAGGAGTTTAGTTGGTGCGAGTTAGAGATGGCCAGCTGATGCCACCACAGTCCCAGTAAGTTACTGGACTGACATGAAAACAACCTCCAGGGGCTCTGTGGTGAGGGCAGTCTGCTTGTCCTCACAGCTTCCCACATACAAACCTGGCAGGTGCCAGGAGTGCTCCAGCCATTGCTCCTTCTGGTACCAGCTCCTGAGGCTTCCCAGGCAAACATCCTCACTCTGGGATGCTATTCCACTTCATACAAGTAGGAAATACTGCCCGTTTATAACCCTGAATCACTCTCCCATATATAAGGTGACAGCCCTAAACACTGGATTAAGATTCTTCCCCTCACCCCAAGGGTTATAAAGCATCTTCTTGACAAATCTGTCTCCTCTGGAAGCAAGAGGCTAGGATTGCTGCACACCACAGTCCAAAGAGAGAGCTTTGGAACCACACACCTTGCCTCCTGCAATAGCTCAAAGCACCTACAAGCAGATGACAGAGGCACAGCACATACCCTGGTTTGTTGCCAGGAAAGAACAATCTGGCTTAAATGCTAAATTTCACTAGAGTTGTCTCAGCAGGTAACTGGAAGAAATGCCCAACTACCTCTGAGGACAGCCACAGCCATGTCCTTCCCTAGCACATCCACCAGGCAGTACCCAACTTGCCTGGCCATCTTTTGGAAGTTCATTCTTCAGCACCTACACCTCCCCACTCTGCTCTACAAAGTAAGTTCCATGAACTGACTTGGGATTTGGGAGCGATTTAACAAAGCACAGCATCAGACAGGCCAGGCAAGGTGTCCCCAGCCAACTGCTGCCCTGGTACAGGCTAGGCATGTGTCACCGTGACCAGAATCTGAAATGCTTTGTGCCTCAATTCTTCTGGCTGCTCTCAGCTGAGGAGCAAGGGTGAGTACTGGGGAAGGGACAGGTGAGGATAAAGCAAATGTGAAAAGCTTCTCATCACAACCAATACCAGATCAAGAGTTCCTGCTTCCTCATTTACAAGTCCTAGATACTTCCCTATATAAGATACTCTCTCTGCTCTTCTCCAGTGAAGCTGATCTCCACATTTAAAAGCAAGCACTATTCACACAACTTGCCATTCACTTAATAAAAGATAAAAATGTTAGGGGGTTGCATAATGACACCACTCTGACTGCACCCACTAAAGAAGTGACTTTTACACTGACTCTTACAGTAAAGTTCCCCTTACCCTTAAAGTGAGCTCTCAGGAGCCAACAAAAGCTCAGTCTCTCTGTGGGCTTACACAAACCCACCTACACTGCAGCATCTAAAGATCTTAAACTCAATATATCACTTCAGTTTCTTTCCACAAGAGGAACTACAAGAAGAGTTACGTCAGGCAAATCTCAGAGAAGCAAAGTACCCACACACACGTGCTAAAAACAGACACCAGTTTCACTTACCAAAATAAATATCTGCCTGAATAATTAACCAGAAGTGGTTGTTTGCATTGATGGTCAGTGCATAACTGACCAGCTCCTTTACTGTAACAGCCACAGCTTCAAAGTCCACTGACTGAAGACTAAAGGAGAAAAGGAAGAAAAATAATTCTTAAATTATTGGTGTGGGGTTTGTTTTTTTTAAACACTAATCTGATTTCATGTCAAGTTTAAGTCTAAAGCAGTTTGCATTAAGTGTCAAGCAAAAATAACTCCAGGAAAGATTTAGTGTTGAACTGTTTTACTGCAGTAAATCTGACAGAACAAACACACCTTCACAGACCTGGATGAAAAGTCAGAACTTTGTCTGACACTGCAAGAGGGTTCCATGCAAAATATGCGTTTTCAGTTTCAAGAAGTTTGAGGACAACACCTAAAACCACTACAAATCTATGACAGTATCTGCATAAGTGGTCACAGAGGGCAATCCCTGGAAATTTGTGGGAGTGGCTTGGAGAGGAAGGCCGGGAATGGCTCAGCACATTGCCTGGGCAATCCTTCCCAAAGCTTATGTGGTACTCCCATTTTTAAAAATGTGTTTTTTCTCACCCTACTGCTAAATTCCGGTTAACACTGAAAACTTTCTGCTGCTTGACCTTATTAATATATACTGAAGCCTACATCAGTAACAGGGAGACAGTCCAACTGGACCAATTAAAGACAGATTAACCATATGACATATTATACACTCTCACAAGAGATCTCTCCCGATGCACACACTGGATCTTAAAGTGAGGTTCCAGCCCCACAGAACCTCTAAACTCCACTACAGAAATACAGTTCAATTCAGCCAGAACAAATCAATGCTTACCACACACTATTCAGTATTCTGTCAATTATTCAAACTCCTCAAAAATAAGTTATTTTGTAATAAAATATTATATAGTTACCTAGTTACATATAGCTCATTAAAGCACACAGCTAAAAAGAAACCCTTGGTTTCTTGCACACACGTCTCCATCAGGACCATCAAATTAGGAGCAAAAACCCCTATGTAATCAGATCAACCTGCCCACAAAGGGCAGAAGGGGGGGCAGTAATGCCCTTGCAGGAGAGATCACACTGACACATGGTAACTGACACACAGTAACTGCAACCAAACCAACTACAGAAACATGGATTTTGAAAATCACACTTTTAATTATTATCTTACTTGGGGATGGATGAGGGCCAGATGGCAATGTGCTCTGCTGCAATATCATTCACAATATCTTCCTAGGAGAAGAAAGATGGTATGAGACATGACAAAGAAACACCTCAAGAAAACTAAATAAGATGTTTATGATACATACTAACCCGAACATTATGAAGCTTGACAAACAGGGACAATATCGTGGTTAAAACCAATGGTTCCTAGAAGGGAAAAAAAAATATAGTATTCCCATAAACTCACAAAACTCAACTTTCTTCCGTAAGAGCTTTAAAGCTATGTAAGAAGTTCTGACATCATTACAATTTCCTATCACAACAGGACAATATTTTGTTAAGAATCTTGCAACACAGGAGTACCATGAGAATGTTTCTGTACTTCAGATTTTCCTGCTTGGATACATTTTGTTTAGGTTTTATGTTGTTTCTGTGGCTACTGGCTAGCCTTAAAGTTAAGCCAGGTAAATACAACTGTTCATGCATTTACAAACCCAGAAGGTGTAAAACAGTTTCCTTTCTCTTACTTCTACCACTTAGTTACACTGTAAGTAGCAGCTTCCTTCTCCCTCCAGAAGGAATGCTTTGCTCCAAGATAACTGGAATAAAAAATACACTCCTAGCATTAACAGACCTCCACTGTCAAAATTCAGGATGATTTATTTTTTTTGCAAGCTATTCCACACTGCTGCATGACAGCTATAGCAAATTCTGAAGTTCTTCAGCCATACGAAAACACCTGTATAGCTATCAGCTTCTCTGAATTTTAGCAAGAAAAGTGCAGAAAAATACCAAAAGAAAGTTCTGGTCACAAACGCATTCTCAAGACAGCTCTAACTTACCCGAAGCTTTTTGATGAAGGACAGCAGTTCACTCCTAAATTAGGGACAAAGATATCTGCGTAAGGAATCACCCACAGCAAAGAACACATGCAAACTTAATACACTGGAAATGAGGGCTGGTGAAACAAGTTTTTCACCCACCAAAACACTCCTTCACCTCTTTAGGTTTACAAATACGGGGTATACATGTGAAAATGCTCAAGCAGGTCGTTCACTTTTAACACAGTCACTGGAAAGTTTTACTTTACAACAGGTTAAATAGAGGCATCTGTTATTCCATCGAATTATAAGAGGCATGGAAATGACTTTGTAGTAAGCCAGCCACTGACTCTAAAAGGGAAAGCGATCGAACTGTGCTGTAATTCCAAGCTTGGATTGCAACTATGACCTACATGCTCACAGAAGAGGGTAAACAGTCATCATTTGTAACATACACTGACTTCCTTGTCATGTCACATCAGAAATTGCCACCATAAGACAATCCAGACAAGCACAGACTGTTTGGAAAAGGTTTCACTGCTTCTTTTCCATAAAAACAAAGTCACTGCCCTTTACTGCTTGAATCGGAGAGGTCAGAAAGGTTCAGTATCCTGGAGAACACCTCCACTGCTTCCTTTTCCTTGCCAGAGTACACAACTGAAATCTACACCAAGCACACACCCTTTTCCACCCAAAGCAGCTGTCCTTTAGGTACACATTAACCTGACTGCCTCAAGAAAGGCAAAGAAACAGTCAATATTTTGACAGGGACACCTTCTCTAAGTTTTTAACGTGGAAAGACATTCAACGATCATACATTCCAGAATTTACTGTAACAGGCAACTTATAATCAAACTTGGACTTAAGAACAGGCTGAAAACACTGAGAGGACAAGTCAAAGAATCCTGAATGAATCCATCAATTAAGGCTAAGGCTGGCAGAGGTTGGGTAACTGACAATATTGCCTTTCTTTCCTTCTCCCCAGGGGCTCAGCTGAACTAGAACTTAATTTTAAGACTGACTACCATTTAGCTCTAGATTGGGAAACCTAAAGCTAAGTGTAGACATCTATGCTGTGAGCTAGGTATTTAACACAGTTAACTGATACAGTGAAAGCAGGCTGCAGAGCAATTGTATTTGAAGCAGGTACCTCCATGTGTGGAGCTAAACTGTCCTCTACATGCCATCAACTTTAATAAATGATCTACAGTGATTATAATGGGAACATAGGTTTATAAACTTTGGCTTTTGTAGATTATTCTGAGTCCCACAGCCTTCTTTTCTCTCTGAAAGTCAACATGTCACCACTAACACACAACACCGCCAGCAGGCAGATTGTTCATTCCGTAGAGATCTTTAGCTGCTGCTGCCACCCTGATGGTGGAATACAGACAATTCTTGGATGGCCAAATATACAAATTAAACAATCTTTAAAGATAATTTAAGAAGACATACCTGTACATAATGCCCAGTGTAGACTCCCTGTGTTTTATCAAACTCACTCTGCCGTCATTCCCTCGTTTGTGCTGGTTGGATACGCTGCAGATTTGTACAACAACCTCCCAAAGGTCTTTAGCTGTCCGTCTGCTTTCCTTGGGACCTGGAAGTTCTTTGCACGTAGCAGCCAGCAACTGTCCCAGCTACAGAATTCAAGAGAAAAAAAAATACAGTAACAACAGCTTCTCTGAAAACTGTCTACAGCAAAGGAATTACTGGCATTTAAAATAGCTAAGCAAGTGATTTTAAGTTACAAACTACAAAGCAAAAAGACTAAATTTTGCAGTGAAGGACACTGATGAGGAACCTGGAAAACAGGAACTAAGCAACAGATCATTTTTCTTTCTATTAGTTTCCTCAGGGTATATTTCATTACTACAAGTATCAGAAGACAAGCTTTATTCTCTACTTAAATATATTACACAAAACCTAAAACCCATAAAATACAGTTTTACAAAGACTACCTAGAACTCACTTAACTTTCATACAATAATTCACCTGAACTGAAACTGACACCCTCTACTATACTGAAAAAGTTTAACCTCAAAATGGAAATTAGGAAATACTACAGGTAAGCAAAGCAGGTGAAAAATGAGTCTGTCCTGTAATATGATCTGCATTCAGTTTCACTGCCTGACTTTGAAGTAGAAACATCGACGTAAGATCAAAATTTCAAAAAAGGCAGTGTTTGAATGTCTCCAAATTCAGGACTGGCATTGGGTTCAAAAACGGAACCACAGTGCATTTGGAAAACAAGTGTCTTAGGAACAGAAAAACAATCAGACATGAAGCCTGAGATCTGTATCCTTCCCATACCTCCTACATGGATCTAGGCTGAGTGCTGCGAGGCCTCAATCAGCTTATGGATGACAGTCACTCATGCCTGATGTTTATGAAGCCAAGCTCAGCTGGCAGCCAACAAGAGCTAAGATGCAGTTTGCTTCATCTGTTCTTCTAGTAAAGCCTCTATCCTTTCTGTCAACCATCACTCTTGTAGCTTAGCCCTGCTGCTTTCTACCAGCCTTCATTTGTTATAGCCACAAAACCTGACACTCTTGAGACAGAAGAGCGAGTGCTTTTTCAACTACAAAAGACTTCAAGAGGAAAAAGTCAATTACAGCCTGACAAGGCCCCAAGTCTGAGCGTTCATTACCTTCACGTAAGGGTTCGTTTGAACCAGGGGCAGTGGAACTTGCATGGTCAAATACTCATTCTCACGCCAGTTTAACAGGAAGGCAACACATTCTTCAGCTATAACTTGTCGAAGAGGAATATCTGGAAGAAAAGAGGGTCTTTGCTTACATTTTTTTATTTTTTAAGAGAGTGTTATATGAAAACAAGCAGAACTCTTTCCCTCAAATTAGCCATTTCTCTTCCATATCTATTGTAGAAAAACATGATACTTAACCCTACAGGATACCTGACCCCTGGAAATCAGCAGCAACAACAGCTTCCTCCATTATGCCCTCAGTGTGAAACCATCTAAACTGCTTTAACAACCAGCAAAACTTTTCAGATAAAAACGAAGACATGCTTATCCTGTTCGAGCCCTTTAAGTGGCACTAAACAGATGCTGTCAAAGTCCAGCAATGTGTAGGCATCACGATGTTGCTGCTCTCGTTTCCAGCTTTTAAAAACTAACCAAACTTCTAAAGAAACTTTACTGTTTTTCCAAATATGCACCTAAATCCTAAATCTACACTTAGAAGTTTGAGGTGGGGGTGAGGGAGGTGGATGGGTGTTGGCTTGTTTGGTTAGGTTTTTTTCCCCTTTCTCTCAAGCTTTGTGTTTTACTGCGTCCCAGAAAGGCCAGCAATGTACTTACCAGGTACTCTCATTTCCAAATATCCTCGGACTCTGCTTATAAGATCAGAAGGAGGACGTTCTCCAGAAACACCAGGTCCAGCTTCGTGAGTGTAAATGTCCAAAAGTAGCATTTCATTCAGCATGACTTGACGGAGTTTCGGAGAAAACTCTGTCACAAGCTCCAAGCAAGCAGCAAAAAGCTGTTTTGCATGGACAAAATCCTGTAATAAAGAGGATACACATTAGTAATTCCTAATGGATTCATAAGGTAAAATACTAAGAATTAAAGTACTGTTCAGCTCTATGCTGGTTGAACCAGCCTTGGCATCCCTTATCATTAGCACTACTCGAGCATCTCACAATTACTATTTATATTTTGGAGTCCTTTGGACTTGCTATTAAGCTTAAGAGTTCCAACAGTTCCAGATTTTTCAAAAAAAACAGGAAGTTTAAGCAAAATACCAGAAGTAACTACTGGCATATTAAGTACAATTTGGTTTCACCTTATAGTTTTGCAAGCCACAGTATTGCCAATTACAAGGCAAATGAAATAGCATTCCAATAGATTCCTTCTATAAAACAGTTTAGCCAAAAAAGCAACTGATCATATGAGTATGTCAAATCATCTCTAGGTTTAGATGGAAATTTTGTATGAATAACACTGTGTCCAGGCCAAAGTCATGGAAAACCATGATCTTTGCTCTACTGATGGAACTTGGCGAGACAGAAACATTTAAACATTACACAACACACAGAACTTGTTACTACATCTCCAACACCTTCCCATTTTTCAATTCTTTTTTTCTCAAAAAGAGTTCTCCATATTTTCAGTGTTCTTAAAATTCAATTGCTCAAACTAAATAACTTTAGACAGCTTGCTCACCTTTATTGCACAGCAGTGTAATCCCTTCGCCATAAGGATGTAGACCAAATCCCTAGTCAGATTGTCTTTGATGCCTAAAATAACATTGCTGTAAACATTTGGTACTTCCCACTGGGAGAGAAATACATAAGACATTTGCACAGAAACAGGTTTTAGAATTCACATCACTGCTCAGAACTTTAAAACCAAAACTTAAATATCAAGAATTATTGGTATCTAAGTGTCAGCTCTTTCAATTTTACATCTAATCTGAAGTACTGTATTGCTCATATAAAAGTACAGTAAGAATGGCCAACTGCCCTACTTTGTTCATACTCCAAATACGCAATGAAAGAGAGAAAAAACAATAAAACAAAAAAGACAAGAAATCCTTAAAAAAAATAAAAAAATGTTCTCCTCTCTCCTGCTCTTAGCTGTTAGTGACAGGAACTTAAAATAATATTGGTAACTAGTCAGAATAGAGTTACAAAAATTTGTTTTCTCACAAGGAACTGGCTTGTGACACAGCCAGTAACTGCTTAAAACAAAGGTTAAACGTTTTGTTATAAAACTTTTCCTACAGGATGAGTTTAGATATGTATCATCATTCTTATGAAACCACCTTTATGGGGGGGGAGTAAATCACGTGGAGGGTCTACGACAAGGTGTTTACTGCTCATTGCAGTATGATACCCAACCAGTCCTGGAATTACACTCTCACGACCACAAGAAATAAGTTACCTTATTTGAAATCATCCAGAACTGCCGCTCTGAAGTCATACCATGCAACTCAATTAAGATCTGGCGAATCCTCCAAGGATCTACTGACAGTATGAGCTGGTGTTCAAGCTGGCCAATATTGACACTTGCTGAAGCTAGAAGAAAAGCAACCAGGTGTCCAGCACATTCCTTCTTAATGTAGGTGCTTATATTTCATTAGTATATAACGTTTGAAACGTGACAGAGTAACAACAAATGTATCAATGCTTTCCTAGGCTCTTTCCATGCCCTTCCATGAACACCTTGTGCTAGCTTCCCAGCTCCCCTGACCTAAAGACCTGTTTGCAATGCCCCCCTTCTCTCACACCAGCAGATCCAAGTTCTTTCCAGCTCCACTCACTATCTGGAACATCTTATGCTAGCCTTGACTTGTGCAGCTGCACAGCCAGCCAATTATACCTGGGAAATGAACTGGCCATAAAGATCTGGGTTTCACTTTGGTAGGTTTAAAACTTCATGGAGATAGTACTCCTGGTCCGCAGTCACATGAACACTAGTGCCAGTGTGAGTCCAGAGCTGGGGTGCCCTTTCTGGGAACAGCTACCACAGACAGATTTGGTTCAAACCAACCACCACACCTCTCTTTCACTTGGTGAGTTAGGACATGTTTATTTGAGCATATCTATTATACTCAATTGAGATACAAGCAAAAAGCAAAATACAAAAGTCACCTTCTTGAACAAGTAGAGCATTCACCAACTAAAGATGGGAAATTGTCTCTCAACTTTTTCTGAGAACAGACCTGAACAGAGTAACCTCAAGCATGGAAACAGGTTAACTGCCTGCATGTAAATGAATGGAAATGCTATGAAAATTACCTGGGATATCATAGAAAGAAGTCACAGGTTTTGTACACAGGTTGATTCGAGGAGATCTCTTCCGCATTTGATCAATGAGCAGCTTCCGCTCATCATCTTTCAGCAGTTTTATGAACAGCTCATGAGATGAAATCATGAAGACAAGCTGAAGATCTTCCAAGACCAAACACAAGTTTCTAAAAAAATTAAAAAGTTAACTTTAACAGATGAGCAGGAAGAAGCTGTTCATTTTTCCAGTCATAAATCCTCAAAACACTGTAAGCACCATAATACAGAACAGCAGAAGTGCTGATTCATGGTATCCTAATACCAACACGTACTTGAGAAATGCTGCCATTTTTCTCTTCAATGCTTCAGAAGCATTTTCCAAGTTTATTGATCTTGAACAAACCTGGGAAAGAAAGCAGCAAATAAGTAGCTCTTCAGAACTCTTAAAAGTTTTAGTTACACAGTGTTGTCACCCAGTTTTCTGACTCACAATTGGTATTATGCAGTAAACTGCTCTCTCAAGGGAGGCAGCAAAAAGTTATCTGATAAGCACTGTAGCCATCACAGATGGATCAGAGTTCTTTCAACCTGTACACAGGACAAGCTGCATCAGACAACTGTGATCTTCCCTCAGACAATTCTCATTCCTTTTTCCTATTTCTCTGTTATTTAGCCATGTTGGTGCTGAGTGCCACAGTACCAGCTTCACAAGATTAGGAAGATCTGCTACACGAGTTTAAAAATGAACAAACATTTTAAAGTGTTTTAAGATTCACTAGGATTAAAAGGGTGGGATTACAAAAAAAAAAACCCACAGTAGTTGAAAGATAACTAGACAGTTGAATTTAACTGCCAGCTTAAAAGAAATATTTCTCTTTTTTCTCGGGAAATACATTTAAGCCCTAGTATGAGCAGCTAACTGAACAGCTTTTACTTGCTCTGAAGAGCAGAGTACTGTCTGCCAATTTTTGCCACTTGCTTGAAGAAAAAAGCAAGAGACAAGGCTCAAATTAATAAAACAAGATATAAAAATAACAACAAAGCAATAAAAGGCTGAAGTTCAGTTTGAGAAGTTACAGTTTCCTAAAAAGTTTTACTGAAGGCAACAGTTTAAGTCTCATATATACAGTAACTGAGTATCATTTCATGACAGGCTAACTTTTACAACAGTAAGAGAAAGCAGTCCTCTCCAACAGATACTTGTTCCTCTAATATCTGTCTCTGTCTTGGAGAATTTCTTTGTTCCTTGAAAATAAACATTCAACAATCTCTCTAAATAAATTAATGATGTCAGGAACAGGAGCAATTTCAAATTCAACCTGAAGTAACAGGTCAACATTGGTTCCTCCCAACAGATGGAAATGGAGCTATGAACACAGATGCAAGATTGATCACATACACTGGAGTTGTACGAACTGCAAAAGAGTTGAATGAAGTTTGAGAGGTTACCCTTACAAAGTATTTTTCTCTGCTTCATAAGCTTTGAGTACTACTTGTAACAATACAGTAATGTGAGGAAAGAGGTATCTCGCTAGTTTCCCCTTCTAATTTTAGATAATTTCTTACCTCCAGGAGGAAGTCTACTTTCTCTTTGCTGGGTTTCAGGAAGAGTTGACAAAACGGAATATCAATGGTTCGCCCCTGCAATACATTGCAGACTGTGTTGCACACGCAGACTTTGAAACAGACTTCATCCAGAGCATCATTCCTGCATGAACACAAACCCCAATATCACAGAACTTCTCTGACAAACTCAGAGTCACAGCAAAGCTCCAGCTGCCAGATTCTAAGGTAATTTTGGAGCATGCGCCTCTGTCAAAGACTGCACTCTGAAAAACTGTACTCAAGATTCTACTTAAATTTACACAGGACCTCACTTTTTTAAAAAAATGTTCGTGCCTCCCTGCACACAGCTGTTTCACAGGCAGACTTCATTATCACTTCACCCTGAGCATCACTGGAACTCCAACTACAACAGTGTGACTGACACAAAGGTTCATTGCTTCCTGGCAAGCATGTCCTGAGGGTGGCTGGCAGCCCAGGAGGCCTCAGGAATATTTATGCATCTCACAATACACAATCACTGGACAACAATCAAAGCAAATAACCAGAACCTATGGTTTCCTCTTCTTAACCTTTGTGTGTGTGCCTTAACTAGATTGCAAATCATGCTCCCCCATCCTTCTGTCTAGTACTCATCACCTGAGGGCACTCCCTATCAACCGCATCAGAAATGAAAACAACCCTACAGAGTGCTCAGCTACAGCCTCTAAGATGTTCTTCTAAGAGATGTCTATTGATTCCTCTCTGGCTGAAGTGAAAGCTGAATTAAGTAACTACACAAGTAGTTACACAAGTAAGCTCTTACACAAGAGGCTGCCACCACGAATACTTCTTTGTCCTCACACAAATGTTTGCCAAACAAAGCCTCTCTCATTTCTTTAACAGAAATACTTGCCAGCACCTTCCCTTCAGAGAATAATAACTGCCTGACCAGCTTTGACTTGAAGTTTTAGAAAACCTCTAAGAAGGCACTTGGCTATAATTTTATATATATATATACACACACATACACGTTTAAAGATTTCATATACTTTCTATGAAAAACAAAACTTATTAAAATTGCTTTTTATCATCACTGAATAGATCATTATTTAACGTCTCACCCTTGTTGAGCTTTTTGGAAGAGTTCTCTCAGCACTGATTGCCTGAACTGAACAGGCAAACTGAAGTTTAGATTATCTTCAAGGAATATCTTCACCAAGTCCTATAACACAAACACAGTTAGAATAGTCAATGGATAATACAAAAGAGAATACAGTTTTCTGTCTGGTAAAAATGATGGAAATAACAGAAGCTGCTTGTACCCACATGTAACTGTTAATTCATGAATTTTAGTGTATGTTAACGGTTAACTGGAACACTTAAATTTATTAAAATCCCTGTAAGTTCATGTGGAATCATGATTAAAAAAACCTCAAATATGTGTGGGTTTACTTAAGTACCCTACCTGATAGTTGCCAGATTTCATACAGCTATGGACTTGACTGTAAGGAGTTGCCTGTAGAGATGCATCATCAGAAGATGAGGTAAGAATTCCACAAGCTTGACAGTAGCCAGCTAACCTTTCCTCATCAATGGTAAAATGAAGTGATGATGAACCATTCTGAAAAATAAGAGTTAATCAAACCTTAGCAGCAAAAATATTAGGCAGCATAAGCTTAATTCAGAAATGCAAACACTCAAAATTTCCCCAAGTAACAGCAAAGCAACAGAAGAATGTGCATGTACACACTTCTCTTCTAACACTATACTTTCACATGCGCCCTTCACAGCTTAGGCCATGTTTTGTCCCTCTAAATAGAAGTTTTGTGCCTTTGGGAATAGAAGTATGAAGCAAAATTAAAAAAGGAAGCATACTTTCACTGCAAATTAAAACAGTCAGAACACAGACAACCTGATTCCCAGAAAGAATTTAATAGAATCATAGAATGGTCAGAGTTGGAAGGGACCTTAAAGATCATCAAGTTCCAACCCCCCTGCCATGGGCAGGGACACCTCTCCCTAGAGCAGGTTGCTCAAAGCCCCATCCAGCCTGGCCTTAAACACTTCCAGGGATGGGGCATCGACAACCTCTCAGGGCAACCTGTTCCAGTGCCTCAGCACCCTCACAGGAAAGAACTTCTTCCTAAGATCTCATCTAAATCTCCCCTCTTCCAATTTAAAACCATTACCCCTTGTCCTATCACTACACTTCCTGGCAAAGAGTCCCTCTCCAGCTCTCCTGGAGCTCCCTTCAGATCCTGGAAGGCTGCTATCTCCCCGGAGCCTTCTCTTCTCCAAGCTGAGCTCCAAAATAAAAAAAGAATTGAAAGTGCTCTATGGTTCCATTCCTCAGAAACACATCACCACAATCAAAATACCACCAGAGCCACAGAAGGTACTGTTTGGTCCAGTTAATATTAGCATTGGAGATGTTATTCTTCAATTCCATTCATCAGTACAACTTGTGTAAGAGAACATTCATTACAAAACATAGAACAAGGCAACAATACATTGCAGCCAATTAACATCATTTCAAACGAGGAAAAAAGTGAAAAAATAAAAACTGCTGTCAAAATACCATGAAGTTTCTTTGAAGATCATGTGCACCAGTAACAGCTATTAAATTGCTAAAGAAGGAAGCAATAATTTAGACAAGTTCTTTTAGAAGTGAGCATACGTGCTAATAAAACACTTGTTACCTTTGCAATCAATTCTTTTGTTTTGAAAAACTTTTCTTTAGCATTTTCATTAACAGCTGCATTTGTAGATCCTTGTTGAAAATAGATTGCACCCAAGTCATAGCAAACCTGCAAATAACATTGATATAAAACACATTATCTTGGAAATCTATAGAACACTTAAAGTTAAGATTAAGAATTTCAGCTCAAAACTTACTTGCACTTTAAACCATTCCTAGTTTTTTTTCTAATGTACTGACATACACTGCACACCTTCCCCCACATAATTCAGTTGTTCCCTCTTTAACTGCAATCTCAGTGTGAGCAATTCTGCACAGGAATTACAAAATTATAGAACAATTTCTAAGTAATCATTAAGAACAATACAAGAAACCATCCTTGCCATGTAATGCTTTACTCCAGAGGTGCAGGGAAAGTGAGAAGTAGTGGGAAGCAACAATATTTACAGTGTTTAAAAAAACGTTCCAATAATGTAAAAATGAAGTTAATATCACGGGAAACATTAACAGAAAAATGCTGCGATGGATCTCAAAAATATTACTTAACACTTTGCCTAAAGAAATACATATAAATAGAAAGTTTTTGGATAGAATGTAAGGTACCTGGCACTGTATCTCCTCTGCACTGATTTTCAGTCCAGCTGTGGAACTCTCTGTTTCTCCATTCACCATACCAGGCTCCATGGCTAATAAATCCAGAGTTCTTATAGTGTGGACATAAAGGTCTTTGTTTAATTTAAGTGCTCCTTCTAGGACCAGGATGGAATCAGCAGCCTGCTCTTTCAACTGTAACAGTCCAAATGCATTGAAAAAATTAACCTCTCAGTTTTGAGTTTAGCTCTGGGTTTAGATTAACATTAGAAATGCAACAGTACAGCAAAAGGACAGTAAAAAAAACGTCCCTATACACCTGTCTTATTGCTATGTAGAATCTGCTTCTGTATTTCTTGTACAATAAAGAATTTTGTGACTTCTGTTTCAGGTAATCAAGAGAAATGGGATCAAAACCTCACTTCCAATTGAAACAAAACACGTTTCTGTTTCACTTAACACCTTTTCGTACATTTTGGGGAGCATGAAGTCATGTAAGTTTTAAGATATTATTTCACAGCTTTAAAAAACAACAAAAAAAACAGCTTTGACAGGAACAGCAAGATTTTTTTCAAAAATGTTGAATTGGTAAAACCGATGAGTGAATCATTTTCATCTATTTGGAAAAATAGGAAAAAATAAGAAATCGTAGAAAATACGATATGATAGAAAAAGGATAAAACTCTTTAACTGATTACAGGTAGTACAAGAGTAAGAAAATTAGGTTACTTATAGAAGTAGAGGGTTTGTTCTCTCTTTTTCTTGCTACTCTCAAAAGGAATTGCTTTAGGCACAAGGAGCATTCTGTTGAAAGCCACATACACAAAACAGCTACAAAATCCTTTTAAAAGAAAGGTCTTAAGTGCTGAATTTTGCCGCCACATGATTCTGCAGCTCAACCATGGTCTTAATTACTAATCACACACTGATTCTGTAGAGGCTTGCTCCATTTATGACTCCGAGGCTGAGCAGAAGAATACTTCAATCACACAAAATCTAATTCCATACTACATGCAATGTAGACAACACTGCCCAAAACGCACACAGTGGAACTTCAGCAAATACAATGAAGATGCACCAAATCCAACAAAACTTTGATGCAATTATTTCCTGTCCATTTATATCTACATGTAAATTCAGGCAAAAATAAGAGGAGAAAAAGTCTCACCACTTTCAAAATATTTTCAGTTAGTTCCTTTTCTTGCTGCATCTGGTTCATCCTGGAAAATAGAGGGAAGAGGTCAAGAACTCATTTATAAAGCAAACCTGCACGTTATTTTACTTCATTTTCTAGACCACAGCAAGCAATTCATACTTAGTTTTGCTTAATTACATTTTAAACCTGATTACGCAGGACCACTGTCTGTTTTTATCTACCTATATCCGAAATACAGAATTATATAATGAAAAGATAGTTTTGAATGAGAATGTGGATCAATAAAATGGAAGTTAAAAAGTTTTTGTTGATTTTTTTTCTTTAAAAATGGGATTGTTAATATCAGCAAAACTACCATGAAGAAATCAGCTTCCACAGCCTTAAGTCTCTTAAAGCTTCACCATTTAAATTTCTCAAGCATGTGTCCGGGGCAGAAGTGTATTCTTATGTTTATGTAAAAATTAGAAGTATTTTTTAAATTATTTCCCCATAAAGAATGTTCAGATTCAGAATCAGACTCTGATGGATATAGGACAATACAAGATTTATGGTAAAATGAGAAGTAGTACTAGTATTTTAATCAATATACTTAACAGATGCTCTCAAACAACTATGGCCTAATGCTGGAGTATAAAATTAACCTAAAACACAGGAAAAGCATCACTGAGATAATTACAACTTTATCAGAGAAACTTCTAACATTAAAGTAAATTCCAAGGACAGGCTGTAACTAAAGCCAAACAACTTTAAAAATGCAAAACAAATACTGACTTTAAAATACAATTTGTTGCCTAATGAAGCAAATTAAAATACTGGATTATTTCTCAGGTTACCATACATAATGTGGCACATTGCTATAAAACAGCAGCAGCATTAAGCAAGCTGTTACTGTAAGTTAAATAGGATGCAGGAAATGTACCTTTAGTTTAATGATAAATGTACCTCTAATTTAAACTAGAGAATAAGCACTCTGCCCAGGCAAATTGCCATCTCCCTTTCTCCCATGATTCTTCATGCCGCTGTTGAAGTCACAGTAATATTTAAAGAGTGGAATGACAGGAAAGTACATATGTGTGTCAAGCACATCTGACAGGAATGCATTTATTTCAAATATATTCAAGTTTTCCATGCTGCAACTAGCCATTTTTAGCAATTGTATGTTATTAACACAATTTAATCCAATTAGAAATTTCATTTCTGATTACAAATCACGGACAAAGTCCAAATGAATTACAGCTGTAACTTACACATTTAACTGAGGGGGACCAGGCTTCACTTGCTTAACAGGGAAACTACTCTGAACAATGGTCCTTATAGCCCTACATAGGGGAGAAAATTAAGCAAAGAATGTTATTAGCATCAGAATTATAACAAGCAGATTACAGACCTCTTAAAAACATCACTTTATCATTTCAGATACACTATACCATTAGAATACACGCCCTACTGAAGAGCACATCTAGTATTTAAGAAATACTCTCATGTCCCCAAAAAGGTAAAAGAGAACAAGATTTTTCTCTTTATAAGGCAACAGTTTAAACCACTACCTTGACCATTTTTCCAGGAAAGAAAAACAAGCTGTAGAATAGTTTTTCAGACTCAGCTCCTCACTATAACCTACCCACAGATCACAATATTAGTATTAATTTGAGATTCCTTCTCCTTCTATGTACAAGTATACAGACAGAAGAAAACATTGCTTTGTTCTATCATGATTTTAAGAATTATTGCCTTAAAGCAGTTTACCATCTGTTGTAGAGTAAGATTGCCATTGCAGTGGTTGGGGGTAAGCTGGACAGGTCGACATCTACATGTTTAGTTCCTGGGGGAACTTTGCTGATACACAGAAGTTCATTCAGTAGCATGTTCAATACAGGAACAGACAAACTATTTAAAAAAAATATAAAAGAAATCAGACTCTTCATATAGTAATCCTACCTCTAGAACATAATGCATATCAGCTGGCATTCTAGGTCAGATATGTAAAGCAGTTACCAGTAAAAGCAGCATAAGCCTGAATGGAAGGTTGCCCTGACAGCTCAACTACTACCATGCACCACTGCATCAGCCCACACATCCCCAGAACAATCCAGTCACCTATAACAGCAGGTCCCAACTAAGAAGAAATTCTTTTCAAAGTATTCCCAGAATATATACCGCCAGAAGGCANCAGCCTGTCCTCACAGCAGAGGTGCTCCATCCCTCTAATCATCTTGGTGGCCCTGCGCTGGACCTGTTCCAACAGTTCGATGTCCCTTCTATGTTGAGGACTCCAGAGCTGGACACAGCACTCCAGGTGGGGTCTCACAAGCGCAGAGTAGAGGGGGAATCATTCACATAAAGGGAGTATTTCTCCTGTGCTATTATGGTTTATCTCCCTTTCTGCAGCATCACTAGCAAACAGTGAAGTTAAGACGAGGACCTGGAATACAGCACTGTAAGCTGAATTATGTAAAATATACATTAGCTGGGACAGAACCTTTCTTGATATAATGAGAAGGCACTGCAGGCTGGACTGCATCCCTCCAAGCTTTTGAGGTACAATTTAACACAACTGAAACATCATCATTAATTTAGACATCATTTGAAATCAGCAATGATCAGCTACTCGCTAAGTACTACCTTTGGTCTTGTGAAAAAAATTGCATTCTTTGCAACCAGCATTGACAGCAATCAGTGAAACTGCACTTTTAGAACTGAAGCCATAATCTATTAGATTTTAGGCCTTGTGTAATTACCAGACTAGAGGGCTGTTACCAAGCTATCATTTCAAACTAACAGACACTGGCTTTACTACATGAGGTCCAGGAATCTTGTTTTCACTGGCAAGAGTAGAACGTCATTCAAGTGTTTATAATAGCAAAAGTCTTAGAAAAAAGCTGGGGTCAAGCTGTTACTTTACTCCTTTTCAGTTACTGTGACTGAACCTTTGGGTATAATCACTTAAAAACCAAAAGCATGTTTCTTAATTTAGAACAATCTTAGGCTTCGTGAGCTAACAGAACAAGAACTCTAACTATTACAGAGAGATGCTAAATTGGTAGTTGAAATTAGTTCAGCTTGGTTCTCAAAAACAATCACATCAAAACCCAGAAACAGCCCAACAGTGTCATACAGCAGGGCTGATTGTTACGTCACGATTACACCTACATTTTAAGAAGATACCAACTGACAGAAAATACACCATGAATGAATGTCAGTCTAAACTCTTCCTGCAAGAAGGGAAGCAGCCTTTAAAAAGCGAAAAGCTCTTTTGTAGATATTCACACAAATCTGCTTTCAAAGCTAAAGCATATATGAAAAAATCGCTATTGTATGCCTGATACTTCTGTCCACGCAATATTTTCACAGCCACAATAAATGTTCATTTTCTGCAGTTGTGCAGTATCTTGCAAAGTATCCTGCAAGTGGTAATCCCACCCCACAACTCTTCACTAAGGCAGAAAAATACAACATAGCTTAACTGATGACAAAAATATTGGGGGCAGGGGAGAGACAAGAGAACTTCATGAGTAAAAATGAAGAACATCTCAAAGCCCTTTTACTGTTCATTATGGCATGTTATTAAAAAAATAATCTAAAAATATAACACAAGTGAGAAATCTAAATAAAAGCATATAGGAAGAAACAAGTCCTACTGGTAATTTGAAGGAATGTAGGTTTTTCAAAATAAGTCTGAAATTTAAGGATTTCTATATAGTATCGTAAAGAACATATGACTTTCAGATCAACCCAAAATAAGCAAGACAATATAGCATGGTGTGTTTTGTTTTGATTTTTTTTCAAAGACACTTTAACACACTCAAGAGTTAACGTAACTTTCATCTAATGAAGAACTTTGGTCTTCCAAGGTGCAAGTCAAATGTTTTGTTTAATATCTTTATCAATGATCTGGACAAGGGGATCGAGTACACCTTCACTAGGTCTGCATATGATACCAAGTTCAGTGGCAGTTTTCATCTGGTTGAGGGTAGGAAGGCTCTACAGAGGGACCTAGGACAGGCTGGATCAGTGGGCCAAGGCCAGTGGTATGAGGTTCAACAAGGGCAACTGCTAGGTCCTGCACGTGGATCACAACCATGCAGCACTACAGGCTTGGAGAAGAGTGGCCAGAAAGCTGCCTGGTGGAAAGACCTGGAGGTATTTCTTGATAGCTGGCTGAATATGAGCCAACAGCATCCTGGCCTCTAACAGAAATAGTCTGGACAGCAGGACCAGCAAGTGATCATCCCCCATACTTGGTCCTGGTGAGGCCCTACCTCAAATACAGTGCTCAGTTTTGGACTCCTCACTGTAAGTAAGGTATCAAGGTGCTGGAGCAGGTCCAGAAAAGGGCAACGAAGCTGGTGAAGGGTCTAGAACACCAGTCATATGAGGAGCGGCTGAGGGAGCTGGGGTTACTCAGCCTGGAGAACAAGATGCTGAGTGGAGATCTTATCACTCTCTAGAGCTACCCAAAAGGGGGCTGTAGCTCAGCGTCCCAAGTAGCAAGTGACAGGCAAAGAGGAAATGGCCTCAAAGCTTAGACTAGAAATTAGGAAAAGTTTCTTCACGTCAAGCAATGGAACAGGCTGCCCAGGGAAGCAGCTAAGTCACCATCCCTGGAGGTATCCAGAAGATGCATATATGTGGCACTTAGGCACATGGTTTAGTGGTGGACTTGGCAGTGCTAGACCAATGGTTAGATTTGGTGACCTCAAAGGTCTTTTCCTACCTAAGAAACTTCTATGGAAGTTACAACTGGGGCAAATATTGCCCCACTAAGGTTTTACACTGCTAAAGTGCAGTTCCCTAATGTGCTTAGCACTGCCAACTGCTCTACCTCATCAGACAATTCAGCAGCCGAAATTATTCAGGTTAAAAGAATTCAAAAGAAAATGCAAAGGTTGAGTTTGTCTATTTCAATCAGTCAGTTCAGTGATCTAGTTCACAGATACATGGGTTACTTTACATCAACAAAACTGGAGCAAGACTTCCAACTTCAAGCACGTCAGAACAAGGAAACTTAAGTTAGTTTTGTTACTGAAGAAAATGTAACCTAAAATTCATCTTTATGCAGGTAGACACGCACATCTTAATGCCTAAGACCCACTATTCTTCCTCTCTAAATTATAAACAGTATTGATTTCCTCACAGACTTTGCCTTTATCAAAACACTTTTTTAACTCACGGGTAAAACTGAACTTGATTTCAGCTGTCACACCCAAGACTCTTCTTAATGTAAGAAATATGCTGTCAGAAAAAAGGAGCCAGACACATTTCTGTTTGTTAAAATAAAAGTCTCGACCCACTTCGGTTTAGTAATTTCAGTATTAAGATGTACAGACTATACCTTTTCTCTAATACATCCAAATCCCACTTCAGATGAGCAGCAACTTTAAGAGCAAGAAGTTTTAAAATGCGGTTTCTTTTGTTGTCAGGTGGTGGCTGGACTTGGTTCTGTTCATTCACTGACGGCTTGGAAGCTTGTTCCAAGAACTGGACAATCAGCTGTACAGGTGGGGGATCTGCAAAAAGACACAGTCACTCTTCAAGTTCTTGCTAAGCCCAGAAATTAACTTCTTGTTGCAGATATGAACAAGGATCTTATCTCATTGCCATTTATATCTGACATTGTCACCTGGCAGATGCTAATCCCAAAGAGTATCTTCCTTATGCTGACTCAAATCAGACTTTTAACATATCTCTGTTTAACCTTCAGCTGTATTTGACCACAGTAAGTACATTCTCATGCTTTTATTTATTTTCACTATTTTGTATTCATTATGTTTCAGTACTTGCATCCACAGAAAATACACGCTATCGAAATCAAGCTGTTGTAAAAATACATACCTACTTGTAATCCTCTTCTGTATCTTAAGATACATTTACAAGCAAACATTGCTACCTCTGAATACATTTAGAAGATACTTTTTGGTATCTTCTGGAGCTCAAAGTCTCTCCCTTACAGTAAGATGGCTCCCCCAGCATCTTCAAGCTGTTTTGAAGAACTGAAGCCAAATCATAATCATTACACTCTTACTGAACTTTGTGAAACATTAACCCTTATTTTTAATTGCAAAATAGCAATGTAAGATCTAAGCACAAAAATAAAGCCTGATGATGCCTAAATTTACTTTTTGTAGAGGTAATACTGTTCCAGGCTTTCCCATTTTCTCTACCTGCTCCCAGAATTCAGGTACTGAACAAGACAAGTCACGCTTATGACCGCCAAGAGATCAACTACTTTTATATATATTTTTTATAATACATCAAACATTTAGTTCATTCCAGTTCTAAAACGACAAAGCACTTTCAGCACCGAACCTTCAGGAGTCCTCCTCGCTCCTGGTGCTAGCAAAACTTTAATGGCAGAAAACCAGCTGCAAACTAATGATCATAGA
>VXBW01003904.1:1562036-1624005 GCA_013400375.1 Thinocorus orbignyianus | reverse complement strand
CAGGCTGAACAGCCCCAGCTCTCTCAGCCTGTCCTCACAGGAGAGGTGATTTTCACAAAGAGCACTTCACGTTGTTAAAATAAACAACCTGTAACGCTTCCGCAAACAAAACTCAAGTACGCGAGAGGAGAAACACGGGAAAAATTGCTATTGAATAGGACATTCAACGTGAAAGGAGCAAGCTATTCTCGTTTGCACCGACCAACACTGCACGGCCCTGGCCCAGCCCGCTAGGCCTGAGGCCCCCTCTCACCCCCCGCACCCAGACCTGCCGGGGAGGAGGAGGAGGAGGAAAAGGAGGAGGAGCGGGGAAGAAGCGTAGGAGGGCGGGTTGGGGGCGGCGCCGGCCTAGGGAAGGGGGAGGCATCACCCGAGCTGCAGGCCGGAGGAAGGTTCCCTCAGGGAGCCCAGCAAGCCTTAACCCGCAGCCAGGAGGGAGGCCGGCGGGGCGGGGAAGAGCAAGGCCGCACCACACGCACCTGGTGAAGGCTTCTGCAGGTGCTTCTCTAGCAGCCCCTCCTCTAGCAGGAACTCGAACCAGGAGGTCTGCGGCGGCGTGCAAGGCCGGCTGGAGGTGGCAGCTTCCCGGTCCGCCGCTTCCGCGCTCATCGCCGCTCCCTGCGCCCCGGCAGCAACCCCGCACCGCAACCACGCGGGCCGCGCCCGCCCCCGCAACACCCAACAAGATGGCCGCCGGCCACCGCCCCCTCGCGCGGGCAGGGGCGGGGCTGAGCACGGCTCCGCCCGCCGCGCCGGGGAGGGGAAAATGGCGGCGGTGGGAGGCGGTTGTTATGGCAACAGTCACCTGGTCACCCCTCACTTCCCTTACCTCTCTCCTCGCCCTGCGACGGCTTAATTAAGCAGCAGTAAATATGCTTCTTTAATTAGTGGCGGCTAGAGGTTGTCTAGAGAAGAGGGCGAGAAGTGAATGCTCATAGCTGGGCCCTTCTGCTGACTCCTGCAGCTCAGCCCAGGGTGTGGTGGCCGGGCCTTCATCCTCTGCTGACCCTTGACAACCTTAATGCCTTATAGAAAGGCAAAGAAATTAACACCTGAATGGATGGAAAAGGGCAAGTGATGGAGGTCAGATGAAGTGGCAGAAGCAGCCGCCTCCTTTCAGCAGTAAGTTCCAGCGTTACTGAGATGTCCACAACTTCAGAGTCCACGTCTGTCTACACAAGTCTTTAAGCTGCAGCTAGCCAGGGTTTGGTTCTCAAAACTTTTGAGATACCACTATTCCTAGGATGTCAATATTTGGGGAAGAAGAAGGATAACTAGTACAAGCTTTTAACTATAGCATTTGGCTGAATTTCTCAAGTATTTTACCAAGAAGAGAGATCAGAGCAAGTTTTCAATGTCATTATACAATGCAAACCTCTTCTCCCCCAGTCATTGCTGTAACAGGGCTGTTTCTCCTTTCCTACACTGAACAGCTACAGCTTCTGCAGCTAGTGGAACTGGGATGCTGCATCCAACGAGTGCCTGGTGTGGCCTTTCCTCAGTCTCAATCCATTGAACTCCATAGCTAGACGGTGACCTGCCAGCCATCAACATTCTGCATTTTGCTGTAGGTGATCCAGGGAGGCAGAAGAACTTTCTCATCTTCCACGAGAACGGATGTCCATTAGATGTCTTGACTACAGTGCAATTTGTTATCTTCTGTTGCCCATGTTGCTCTGTTTCTTCAGTTATTTCAGGGGGAAAAAATTAGCTAATGCTTCAACTTTCCCGAGTTATTGTTTAGTGCACCCATATGTAAAATGTTCAGTTTCAGAATACAAATTACAAAATAATCCTCTGGGAGATCATAGCTTGTCCTCATTATCTGTAGCACATTGTTCAAATTAGTCTCTTTTGGAGGAGACAGCTTACCAATCATGCCAGGCTTTACTTGATACCAAGTTCAGAAGAGGCAACTTAATAAAGAGCAATAAAAATATATATGCACTTCATAAAATATTGTAAGAGTTCAAGACTCAGAACTGTTGCCTGAGTGAAGCTCTGGGGCTCAGCATTTTTCATTTGCAGCCCAACATATGTAATATCCTCCGATGTAAGAGATTTTGTAGTTTCTTACCACACCACACATCTTTAGAAAGGAGGGAAAATTTACATTAAGATGGGGCTATATGTTGATATACCTATAATATTTCTTTTCTTTATGACTTTGTAGGAACAATCAGTGCCCAACAATGTGAGGCTTTGGTGTGAAGGAATGGCTCGTGCTGACTTTGCTTCAAATCTCTCTAATATAAATATTGCTATTTTAGTATCATTTATATAAATAATTTTATGGAACGAATGCAGATTGTTTTATTCAGTTCACATCGTGGTTTTGTTCAATTTTCAATATAAATTATGCTTGTTCTAATAGTATCAAAATCATCCTTCTAGGTACAAAACTAATTTACATTTGCATTTTTTATGCCAAGTAAAATGACAAAAGACTTATTTTTAAAGCAATACTTATAAATCAAAGGAAGTGTCAAGACTTCAGTGAAAAACAAACGTTAAGTATCATGTTGTAGCTAAAAAAGCACTGGGTGGAAAAACAACTTAAAAACCCTGTAGCAGTTCAGGGCTTCCAAGCTGACTGCAAGGACTTATTAATGTTCACACATCATGCCAGGCATTGGGAGCTGTCCCCGTTTCAGGGAGGTAGGAAAGAGAGAAAGGGAAAGGACAAGTTATAGTGATTCTCCCATTGTCATACAAGTGTTCAAGTCAACATTACATTTCAGAAGCTCCTGATTTCATTACCATGCTCAAACCACAGTCCTTTTTTGGAGGGTGAGAGTAGGAGGGAAAGGGGAACAGGGGAGGTTTCCCATGCTTTCTTTTTTGAGGATCTCAGTTTTCACAATGACTGTCATGCTTGAAAGAATTCAGTTCCAACTTTTTCCTGGGTTCCCTTCTACCTTCTCTTCAGACTTGCTGTCAGCTCTTCTGTTTCCCCTCTGCAGATTTTGAAGAAGGGTTCCATGTGGAAAGCAAAGTTGGAAATAAAAGCTTAGTGAATACAAACTTTTCTCAAGCATGACCACCGCTTTTAGGAGTGCAAATTGTCATGTCAGCAAAGTGCTATCCACAGCTAGGTTCTTTCCACTCTTTTACCCTCTTTAAAAGTAATTAGAAAAAGACAGAAAAGGTGTCACATGGCTGAGCAGCTTGTAACAGCGAGTGAGGTAGTGTGTGTGATGTCAAGGGAGACTGCAGTTTAGGAGGATAAGACAAAAGCTGACAAGAAAACCAGAAATTTAAAATGTTTTATATTTAAAATTTGTAATAATTATTTCACAGTTTAAAATGAATGCGATTTGAAAAAAAAACACCCCTACCCATTGCTACCCACCTGATAAAATTCATATTAATACTAGGGAGAAAATAATTCAAGTTCTTGCATCCAGGATAATTCTAGTAAGTCACTGTGGTCTACACAAATAAAAAGGGATATTATAATGCTATTCTATAGGCATCCTACATTCCAAAGGTTTTTTTAAAAAATCATGTTTTAAAAGCCTTTGCACTTCTGCCATTAAATAACTGTACAGTGCATATAAAATGACCATTCAGATTATCACTCCTGGGAAAAGGTATCACGCTACTGTAGTAAAAACTTACATCAAGTAAGTTACTTGATGTACCTTTTATATATAAAAAAGGGCATTTTTAAAAGTAGTGTCTGTATGTCATGGCAATGTGTCAAGATCCTTTAACTCTGGTTACAAATGATCCTTTGAGACCATATAGAGTTCTTTGAGCTTGTCAAACTTTGACCCCCAGTCTTGGAGGCAATCATAATTCAAATCTTCATCACTGCTAATAGAGTCTAAGGAACTAAGGCTCCCTGCTAGAGAGCATTGCCCTTCCAAGCAGTAAAAATGCATAGTGTCAGCTGGAAGACTCTGTAGATCATTGTCTGCAGCCCAGATAATTTGAGAAACATACTCCTTGAAGTCTGGGACACTGGTAACAGCTGATGTTGACTGGTTTTGATGTGGATGTTTTGGGAGTGAGTCTCTTTTTGGGCCAGTGGGTGTTTTGGAGCGCGGAGCAGCTTCCCTCGAGGAGAAATGGGGAACGGTATGGAGAGGTTTCTTCAGTTCATCTATATCATAAGCATTCTGGGGAAAAAAAAAAAAAGAATGCAAATATCAGAGAGAAAAAACACAAAAGGAAACAGGTTCCAAAAATGTTTTAAAACTCAATACAACACAAAAATGGATTCTGCGAGTTTTCTACAAGCTGAAGAAAAGAGAAGGCCTAGTTCGGATCACACCAAATTGCTTTGCCTAATGATAGTTTTGAGCTAAAGCAAGAATGCTGTGTCCAGAGCAGACCCCTCAAAAGTGGTCACAGATGACCAGCATCATGAAAGCTATAGATTGGGTTGAAATAAAAGCTACCCACTCAAGAGAACTTCAGATACCAAGCCAATTAGATAAGGACAGTAAATTAAAAGATCTGGGAAAGGAAGGTGAGGAGAAGTTGGATTTGCAAAGACTGCATTGAAGCTGCATCATACCTGGTCACGTTCTCCACCTCCTTCTTCATTATAATTAAAGACATTTTCTCTAACATCCTCCCAGCTTTCACGCTCTTCAGGAATATGGTAAATTCCTCCTTTCCGAAAACCTGAACTTCCCCACTGACTCCACACTGTGTAGGAGACCAAGAGTGCTGGAAGAAATAAAGATATGTATTTGTTATATGACATATGACAAAGTATGATGCATGATAAATATATGATTCCTGGGATATTAAATCAACTCTTAATTTGACAATGAAACTCCCAGATAAGAAATGCATAACTGTTAATATATAAACAACTTATATTCAGGAATGTAAATAATCATCTATAAATATTACATCATAAACTTCATTAAAAGGGTATTTTACTTACCTACAGGAATCCATTTAAATAGAAGGCATTTTGGCCAATCTCTGGCCTTTCACCAATCCTGAGTAAATAAGACACCCAAAGTAAGTAAAACACTGTTTTAATGAAGGTTTCAAGTGTAATATAATCATGGAGTCTCTACTATTCTGAGATGTGTATGCAGTTTTTCTTTACTGATATGAGACAATTTTGTGGTGTTATTAACTTCAGCCAAAGTCCACCTGAAACTGGACACACAGTGAACATCTCTTTCTGCCCGACACTCTTAATGAGGCTTGGCTGTTAAGATCATAAACTTTCTGGAGAAACATCTCTGCCTTCCTGATATGTGAACAGCACATACTACCTGCAGGTCCTGCCTGTTACAAATGTACAGGGCAAGCGGGAGTTTTAGATGGATCTGGCTACACATACATTTGCACGCATAGATGGAAAGCTCTTATTTAAGAAGGGCTGAAAATAAGTGATTCTGAAAGAGAGAAGTCCTAAATTTGCTTGAACTTGCTTCAAAAGAAGTGAACTGTAACTATTTGCTGATGCCTGTCTTTTAGCATCCTCAAATGAACTCCCAACTGGGGATCTCCAGAAAAAGTGAAACCCTGATCACAACATCCAAGGGTAAAGCAGACTTGATTCATGGTACAAGATTAAAAAGAAAAACAAGGAGCACTTGCTTTCCTACCTAGGAAGACAAGGAGGCACATGCTGATTGCCAGAATAGAGCCAGAGCTGAGTCCAACAGGTCTTCCTGCCTTCACCTGGCTAATTTCACACCATCTTCCCTTGTAACCTTCGGGACACTGGCAGATAGTCTTGTCTTGTGATTGAGCCACACAGGTACCCCCATTCCTACAGGTCCAGTGTCCACATGGTGATGAGGTACAATGCCTGAGCCCTGTAAGGTTGTCAGTCACCTCTACTTTCCCAGCTGGACACCTGAACAACAAAGGCACAAAATATCTTTCAGGCAGACAAAGCACCTGGAGTTGTATGTTGTTCCGTGCAAAGTTTGCTACCATTTCTTTAAAGCCAACAATTAATTGAAGTCTTTTCAAGGAACCCCCAAATCCACATTAAACATATAAAATAGATGTAAACTCTAACATAGTGATCTAGTAGGCTTCTGAAAACATAAACGTATGTTCTGCTCTCCCTATCTAAAGGGTATGCAGAAGTGCTTCACTCCTTCCTTAAAAAACGGATCCGTTGACTTCTGGACAGACCAACCCTGTTTCTACAGACATGTTCAAAACCCCTACAAGGAAATGGACAGCTGAGATCAATTACAAAGCACTTAGCATAACCTTTGTGATGCTCATTCGGGCCTTTGGGAAAGAGCTGTCAGTGACCTGCTCAGAATGACCCTTCCTGTCTTTCAGGACATCAATCTGCAGAGAAAGTGATTTCTTTTGATGTGTAACTGAAGAGGCCATGCAGGAATACTGTGAGAAGCACAGACCTGCTTTCTGCAATCCAAAGAAGAAATACTAGTGAATAAATGGAAGAGTCTTCATACTGTTCTTTCACAAGTGATCTGAGGAGAAAGTGTCTCAAGACACTCTTAAGACTTAATCTCACAGCCCTTTCAGCCATGAATCATGAGGCTCCAGAAGTGAAAATTTTGACTGAATTGAAAGAATACAAGTGGCACCTTCTCCCAGTGCTGCATGTTAGAACGTTTCTTTTTTTTTTTTAAGCAGATATGCCAGTATTTTGGTTTGCATATTTTAATATATTCTTTTGAAAATTTTCTTTAAAGAGTGCATCTTCCCAAGGGAGCTAACTGCACAGGATACCCACTGCCGGTGGGCTTTGATTCTAGCCCTGGGCAGCCCCTTTTAGAATTCAGTTTTGTGACAGCCTAATTTTCAAAGTCTCCTTGTTTCGTACAAAGTATGACTAATTCATTTATTTACAGAAAATATAAGAGTATATATATATGTGCAATATATATTTTATATAGATATATACACACAATATATGTAGACTATATCAAAATATATTGTATTTTCACACAGAGGACCAGATACCAAAACTTTTGCAATCCACCTTTTATGGAAGGGAATTTAATTTCCTCACTGGCCTGTGATCTTCTCACCACGAGAAAAAATAGTGGAGTAAATAAGTTTCATATCAGACTTGCAGGAAAAGGCAAGTTTGGCCCATGCTGGAAGATGGGATGGAGAACAGGATTTGTCATTGGGATGCCTCTCTCTGGTCAACAGCAACCGGGATTTTCAGTGTTAAAAGCAAGTTGCCTGACCTAAGGTGAAAAGAAAGAGTTCCCCAACCACCCCTAGGTAAAAACAAAAGCTTAATGTACCGGCATTCATATTTTCTCCACAGGTCTACACAAAGAAAAGGGCTGTAACAGGGCTGGCTGCTGCAGGCACTGGAGTGGCATCCCATTGTGACACCTTGCCGCCTCAGGATTAAGCCAAACTCTGTGCTTTTGCCTTCCACGAGCAGTGGCTGACCATTCAGCTGGACATCACGCATACAACCTGCATGGAAGCAGGGGAGAATACAGAGAAATACATTGAGCTAGCAACTTTCCCACCTCAAACCTTGCCCCCAGCACATATACAGGAGACCTTACAGCACTGAAGAAAACTTGAAACTTTTTTTTTAAAAGATCTTTATACTGCTGGTCAGTTTTATTTTAGAATAAGAGCTATATTGCCCTGGCCAACATACAGATCATCAATACTTCTCCAGGACAGCTTGGCTGTATCAGTGCAGCAATTAACAGAACTGTGCTATGAACCAGAGTAGCTCCACTAAATTAATCTAGATTTACAATATAATCTTAAAAGTGGGTCTGAATGAGAAGCAATAGAACAGAAAAAATTGTCTTCTGTTGACCCACAATCTCCCGTCCCAGCACCCCACTCCAGGAAATAGATAATGTGCCGTGAATTGCCTTGTAACTCCTTCTCCTCCTACTAAGAGGAGTCGTGTCTGTTCCTTAAAACCTTTTAAGGCCAAAGGGGAGTGAAGATTGCAGCATTAATTCCCTACTTGGGATCTCGGGCATGGGAAATAAAAATCTGAAGTGCTGTTTTTTAATATTTACAGGAAAGCTCACATCTTCACTAAAAGAAGTTAAGAGTTGAGCATTAGCTACGAATCCTCTAGTAGAGGAGATGGGTTTCCATGGGAATTCTTACCTGGGTTTCAGACTCTCCAACACACTCTAAGATACTGCTTTTAGGCTTTAATTCTCTCCTTTTGGGAGCCCATCATGTCACTTACCTTGGAAATCACTCTCTGAATGATTGGGAAGGCGGTTTCCCAGCACGATGCTTGCCCAATCCATTTCAAACCATCTATTTGTACCCAGGACAGAGGTCACTTCTTGGTCACCTCCACCACTGTTAACACGCAGGGTAAATTCATTGTTGTAGCGCTCCATGGTCAGAAGAACCCACTGGCCATTGTTTATACGTAATGTCTTCATTCTCAGAGAGTGATTCTTGTCCCCCAAACTGAAGTTAACGCTAAAGAAACCCTCAACCACCTAGAGGAAGATGATAAATACCCTTAATAGCAGAAATGCATTTCTAAATGTTTTTACACAGTCCTGCTTCAAGAAATTGACCTGAATTATTAAAATGAAAACTGCACTCTTGTTTTTAAGGGCTTTATTCCTGGATAAAAAATATCACAAGAAAACTGCAAGTCCAGTAATTATCAACTCTCTTGTTTACAGGCCACACTTCTAACTCAGATGAGCTTTTTATCAGTCTTCTCCCTACTGATGTCTTCCTCTAAGTCTTCCCAGCTGACCTTCCTGTTACAACTGGAATAATTAGCCTCTGTCTAACTAATATAATCCAGGCAGCTTTTTTCAACAGCAACCAAAATGTGGAGACAAATTTTATAGCCAGAGACGGAAAGAAGCAAATGCAAAAATCAAACAAGACAGAACAATCTTCACCATTCAGGTGCATCCTATGTACTCATCTGTCCTTTTTGCAGTGAAACAACTAGAATATATGCTATTAAAAGGTAATACTGAGAAGGACAACACAAATGAGAGTAATTACCCTCATGTGGAAAATTCTTGCTCTTTATTACATTAAAGAACGGGTGTCCTTAATTGGAAACCGCATCTTTTTCTCTTACTGGGGTACTCTGTGACTACTTAAGAGCACTGGAGCAGAATGGCTTTTGGACTGCTCACCTCCAGTCGGATGTATCCATTCCCATCTGCAGAGGCCAAGCTGAGAAGGGTGCTGTGGGAGATGCGGGTGCGTACCATCAGCTGGATCTGAGTGCTGTGAGTGCTGAGGATGCTTCTCGGCTCATAATGGATCCAGCTGTCCCTTCCAAAAGCCCATTCTGGAAGAACTAAGCACAACACACACAAAACCAAAGTGAAAACCTCAGAAATTACTGCTCACTCAGATCTCCACTGCTTGAGATATTTTTTTTAATTACAAGGAGATAATAAATCAGTGTTTATTTTCTTAACTAGGGAAAATGCACTGAAAATAATTCTTTCCCCATCATCTAGGGGAAACATATGAAGTAATCCAGCAGAGAGTTACACTGTACTTTTGTGAGAATAGAAAAAAACACTAAACCCACCATTCAATGATCGGGGAGCATCTTCAACTGGAGCAAGTTACTCAGAGCCCTGTCCAACCTGACCATGAATGTTTCCCGGGATGGGGCATCTACCACCTCTATGGGTAATCTGTGCCAGGGTTTCACCGCCCTCATCATAAAGAATTTCTTCCTTATATCTTCTCTGAATCTACCCTCTTCCTCCTTTAGTTCAAAACTATTACACCTTGTGCTGTTGCTACAGGCCCTGATAAAAAGTCTGCCCCCATCTTTTCTGGAGGCCCCCTTTAGATACTGAAAGGCTGAAATAAGGCTCCCTGGAGCCTTCTCTTCTCCAGGCTGAACAACCCAAACTCTCTCAGCCTGTCCTCATAGGAGAGATGCTCCAGCCCCCTGATTATTTTTGTGGCCCTCTACTGGACCCAATCCAGCAGGTCCATGTCTTTCCTGTGCTGAGGGCTCCAGAGCTGGACACAGTACTACAGGTGGGGTCTCACCAGAGCCAGGAACAGGGGCAGAACCACCTCCCTTGACCTGCTGACCACACTTCCTTTGATGCAGCCCAGGCTACAGTTGGCTTTCTGGGCTGCAAGCTCACATTGCTGGCTCGTGTCCAGCTTTTCATCCACCAACACCCCCAATTCCTTCTTGTCAGGGCTACTCTCACTCCTTATCCCCAGGGGTTGCTTTGACCCAGGAGCAAGACCCTGCACTTGGCCTTGTTGAACCTGATGAAGTTCACATGAGCCCACTTCTTGAGTTTTTCCAGGTCCCTCTGGATTGCATCCTGTCCCTCATATGTCAACCACGCCACTCAACTTGATATATCGAATGATATATCAAATGATCAAGAGACTTTTCCACTCTCTCTTTTCCTCTGTTTCCCCTCTCTCTTTTTTTCTTAAAGCATATTTTTTCTCCTTTAGCTTATTCCCCCCATATTATTCTTCTTTATGCACTTTTCTCTCTTGTTGAGTACCTCTGCAGCTACAGACTGTAGCTGATGAGCAGGGATGGAATTCTGTGGGACACTACAGTGACTCCTGGCCCCAGATGTCTGCTCCTGGCTGGAAGCACAGCTCAGCCATTCATAAAGCACCAACTGAACACCAGCATTTTGCAGCTCAATGTATCAAAAGAAGCTGGAACCAATAAAAATTTTGCTATTACATCAGGTTATAACTTCGGGATTTTGAGTAATTACTTTCTGAGCACTTGGTTTGTTGCACAGTGGTGAGCCACATTGCTAGGAGCTAATGCAGCAGCTGGGCTTGTGAGCCAGCATACCAAGATAATACAAAATAGAGTAAGATTTACATCTAGGTGGATGTTTATACACCAGTATCATCTGTCTGCAAAACATTCACGCAAATAACCCTGGCTTCCTACGTGGTGTATTATTGTGCTGTACACAAGAAGGTAAAGTAAGTGCACTGAGCTGAAAGGATATGTGTCATAGACCAACAGTCTCATCTATGAATCACAGCACACTGATTCAATGCTGGCTTGCCTGTGCTCCTTCCCAGGTGCTCACTGCTGCTCATCCTCACCCGTACCTCATTCAAACTATAGGGCTGAGGGGGCTAATTCTCTTCTCTGCCCTCAGTTACGGGGCACTGGTGCTCATTGTACACTGTTATGATCAATGCCATCATTTGTACCTTGTACCTGGAGGGAGAAGGCAGATACAGGGCAGGTAAAGTCCCAGTAAAGACCTGTAACTCACTTCTGACATCTGCTTCAGACCAATGGCTGCTGAAGGTATGAAGGGAAGGAGCACAGAGTAAAATTCAAGTGTCTCCCCTGTACCCTGAACATGGCTAACTAGGAGTTAAACAGTTTATTTCCTAAATTTTGGAATTGTGCTAAAATTTTGCACTTTCTTACAATGTCTCTGTGGTTTTCATTGTCCACCCTTGCATGCTTTTGTTCTCTTATACATATTTCATACTGATTTTGTACAGGATAACATGTTTGCTGGAGCTAGCCTGATACTATCTCCCCACATGCACTCACTGCTGTGGTCTAGGGGCACAACCTTCAATTCATTCTAGTGACAGAGAGAAATGCAATCTTTCCCATTTTATAGATTAAAAATTGGACCTGAGGACCGGAAGATTGTGCCCCCAGGTTTCACAGACAGAACATACCAAGCTGGCAACTTCATCACTCTTCTAACCCCTGAACGGTGATAAAAAGCACCATGTTCATTAAACTACATTTTGTCATCAGTGTGATCGGAGGAAGAAAGCACAATGTAGAATGTTTCATCTTTCACCACTGAGAAATAAGATGGTGTGACAAAAAGGAGAAAACAACTCAACTGACCACTTGCCTCCCCCACAAAGTAAAGCAGGTCTCAAAAAGACCCTCATTTGTGACATTATCTTTATTCCACAAGAGTTTGAAGGATCTTTACGTTGCTGCAGATCTCTCAGAGTACAGTATGGTCGGTTTAAGCCACTCAGATAAAAGCTATGGCAAATTTAAAGCAATTTAAAGCAGCATGTTTGATGCTGTCCCCACAGCATCAAATGTTCCTCAGCATTGATTTCTCCCTAGAACTTGCAGTACCTTTTTCACAGGCTGGTCCAGCATATCCTGGGGAACAGTCGCAGTGAAAGAAGTCCCAACCACCAACACACTTGCCGTGAACACCACAGGAGGCCATTCCTCCACTCTGACACATTTCATCCGTAAGGACACAGCCAGGAGCACTGTTCAAGGACTCTGCAGGGTGCTCTAAATCATAGACCTGGAAAAGGACAAGAAGAGAAGCTTCACTTCAAGTGTCTACAGTTAACAGTAGTAAACCCAAGACTAGTCTTAGCAGCCCTACCTTGCTATCAACAATGACATTGCGGATGCAGCCAACAAACCCTCTGAAGCGCCTTTGTGAATCGTGGTATGGCAAAGTCTTCTTAACTCCACCCAGCTGCAGGGGCTGATGGCCACTGAAGAGCCTAGCCATGCTGAAGGGAAGGGAGGGAAAGAAAAATTTAGTGGCATGCAAAATACAGCAACTTAGCTGATTCTCTCCTGAGTAATTATGGTTCTAGTTCTTGTTGGTTTGGTTTTTTTACCTTTGAGATCCCACAGTATCTCCAGAGGCTTCACAGGCTGAGAGATCCACTTGGGACATCTTCTTAATAACCCTGTTGTTGTCTCTAACTGAGACATTTATGCAGTGGTCAAGAATCAGCTTCACCTTCTAGAGAAAGACATTATTTAAAACAATTGCACTCAGAGATAGACATACATTTTAATTACATTTTCTTTCGGGATCGGTAACTAGCAATTACAATGTAGGAAACTTTATTAAAATAATAAAACACTCCCACATACTAATCTGGAAGGTTATTGCACGTGGTGTATAACTAAGAAGCTACATAAAAGAAAGATCTGACTCTACCATGACCATGCCAAATCCCTGATATGGTATAGGGAAGATGGGATTTTCTTGAAGTTTTCTGCCAAATCAGAATGCAGAGAGAAAACCTTGCAGAGCACACAGTCTGCCAGGCTCCCCATTCCAGATCCTGACATGTGCCCAGCTTGACTTGTGAAGGATAGGAAGGGGGAGACTAGCAGATGCCTTCACCAGTGTTGTATCAGCAAGATGTTCACGAAAGCAAGATCTTCCTCTACACAAAAGTGTATCTATCTCTTTTGTGTTGCATGTCTAAAATCACTTGGTGGGGCAGAGTTTCTTGCTCAGAGAAATTAAGGGCATTTTACTACATCAGTCCAGGAAGCATTTAGCCCCCAGATTATCACAACTCTGTGGTCAAAGTGATAGATAGGATCATTAAACAAAAAAAAAATTTGCAGGGCCCATTTCAAAATTGGATCAGACTGCTCTCAGCCTTGTTGTGCTTCATTGCCTCAAGACTAAGGGGGTATTTGAGCTGACAAACTCCAATCCCTGTTGTTGCAACGGTGATGAAAAACTGATTGATGAAGGAGCTCTATAGAAGGGAGGAAGGATTTCAGAGGCATAACTAGGTACATGAATTAATGCTTCCTCAGAATTGTTCGTATTTGCACTTGCCTTTCCATCATTTAAAACTTTTATATTGTGCCAGCGGCGATCTGCAACATTAACTTGTCGTGACAGCTGCAGGAAAAGCTCACTAGAGCTGTGTCTCACGGTCAGTGATGGGATACCACTGGAGAGCTCTGCAAAGAAAAGACTTACTGGACGTGCATGACCCATGTTCCCACTCAAACCCAGTTGAGCTGACTGTTCCAATTAGATTTTAGATGGACAAGCACTTTAGCCAGTTCAAAAAAGTCCAGCTTCTAACACAGGATACATGTGTGCCAGGGCATGCTGGTAAATTGTTCTCCACTCTCCTTTTTCTCCAAAACTAACTTTCTGGAGCTTTTATAAAAAAACCACCTACAAACTAGCACTTTCAACAAGCAGAATCCCACCTTCACGCAAGCACAAAGAACAAATACTCTTTAAGTTGCTTACCTAATGCAATGAAATCTTCCTGTTCTCCAGGCTGCCCTGGTGCCACCGGTCCATGGTATAACAGAAGCCCATCAGCAACATCAGTGATAAACTCTAAGGAGATGCGGCTCTCAAAGCAAGGCTTAAGAGGTGGGAACCAGGCATAACCGTGGCCTCTGAAGCTGTGTTTTGTCTGTTGGCAGTCTGGTCCTTGGAAATTTGCAGGACATCTGCATCTATTAAAAAAAAAAACAAAACCAAAAGCAAAAACCCACCATCCAAGCAGAAGTTGTGAAGGGCTCTTCCCACAGCAGGACTCTCCACTTTAAAAAGAGGAGCTCATGTTGCTCCTATGTTTAGATCCTGCCACGGGTTAAGCACTAGCAAAACACCTGTCATAAAACATTCCCTATTGACTTGTTTGAACAAACAGAGTTCAGCTTTAGGTCTATGCAATGTGTCTATGCAAGAATATTATGTGAACAAACAATGGAGCCATTATAATATACAAAGCACATGAAAACTTCTAATATCTTCAGCAAAAACCAAAGAAACCCACTTTTCACTAAGCCTAGCTATCAGCTTGTTAAAAGACTTTATAATATTGACAGGGAAAGCAAAGGAGTCATAGAATCATGGAATATCAGGTTGGAAGGGACCTCAAGGATCATCTGGTCCAACTTTTCTTGGCAAAACATGGTCTAGACAGGATGGCCCAGCACCCTATCCAGACAAATCTTAAGCGTCCAATGTTGGGGAATCCACCACTTCCCTGGGGAGATTACTTCAATGGCTGATTGTTCTCACTGAGAGGTGCTATCACCCAGAAAAAGTGAGAAGAGGTGTGACAGTTCTAGATCTTGACATCGTTACTCTTATCGCAAGCTGGTTTATTTCCTTTACACTATCAAAAATAGATGCTTGGGGTTCTTTGGGGATTCTGTAGAGAAGAATAATCACAGCATGACAGTAACAGAAGGACCAAAGGAGCAACAGAAATGAGCAGAAGTATGGGGAGGGAGACCAGCTGGGCCTCTATGTCTTAGTTTCTGCTTCCCATTTATTACTAGTATCTACTGAGAGCAGAACAGGGATACGATGCAGAAAAAGATCAGTCACAAAACTACTGAAAATGGCACAAAACTGCTGAAAATGGAACAGAAGCAAAGAAACCTCAGAGCTGAGAAAATGATAGGTGGCAGAGCCTACCAAGGGTTTCTGGGCAGCAAAATTTCCCTGGTTGATTACATCTGAGCAGAAATGACAGACTCAGATCTTTACTGTCACCAGGGCTTCTGCAGCTTCAGTCTGAGTCCTGTCACTCCTACTGAGGGTCCTCAGAAGAGGCTGGACACTTGTTTCTGTTTTCCTATGTCAGGGTGACCATTTTTAAGCAAACATGCTTAAGGTTTGCCTTCTGGAAGGGGACCAGGATCATTCTGAGCTAGTATCTCAGAATGTCCTATCTTTTTTTTTTTTTTTTTTAAATCTTTATACTGTTTTATCTATAAGATGTCATTTTCGGAGAAAAAGTGAGGTAAGAAACATGGGGAAGAGGTTATTAAGTGACGTAAGTGATGTGATTTAAACTTTTAACAGCATTAAAGTAGGCTGCAGAAAATAAAAGCATTTTGCAGGGTGGCATTAAAGGAATCAGTGCAGCCTGCAAACTTCCCAAGCTTTTCCCAGAAACTATGATGAACCCAAGTACCCACGTGAAAAGAGGTTTGTTTGCAAGACCTGTGCATGAAGGGTAACAAAATTCAGATCCACCACAGTGAGAAGACACGCAACGATGCCTTCTCAGGCTTTCAGTCACCCTCCTGAAGGACATTTCGTTTGCACACCAGACCAAGCTTTACCAACCTGTAGCCCAAATCGGTGTCCGTGCACGTGCCACCATTGAGACAAGGGTTCGTCTGGTATGAGGAGCAGGAGAGATGAGGATCCTCCCGAGCTGCACAGCCACACAGGGCATGACTGAGGACTGTCACAGACACCAGTGAAATGCTGCCAGCTGTGGTTATTGTCGGCGCATGGGTCTCTTCATGCTTGCTGAGGCACCCGCTGCTATGAGTGCAGTTTGCAGTCACACATTCATCAATGCCAATCTGGGTGATATTTATATCCAAGATGTTTTCCAGCTGTGGAGAACAATTAGTTGCATTCATCTGACTTTTCCACAGAAAGGAAACTCACAAATGACAGCAATGAAAAGCCCAAGTCTTATTTATTTTCAAAACTGGTTGCTATGCCACTTCCTCCCCGGTATCTACCTCACCTTTTTCAGCCAAAGCCAGTTCAGCCTGGCATCTGTTAAGGCAAAAGCCTTGATAAAAGTCAATTGTAGCATGAGTAACCACTCAGAGAACAAAAATATAGTCATAATTATCGTAAGCTGAATGGATAAATTTTAATCATTGACGGTTCTGATGGACTATTTACATAGCATTTGAGCTGTATTTTTGATTTGGACCTCTGTCTTCAAAATAATGGGAAGGGTGGGCAGGTATTAGACAATGAAGAAATACCTTTTCTGGCACAAGTGAGTTAGTATTGCAGCAGTGATTCTAAACATAAATCTTATTTCAGTTGATACTTTTCCTGCAAGAGGGACAGGAGCTTTACTAAACTGTGAATGCACATTTCCAACCTGTTTTTCCACTGGAGAGTAGTTATTTTATTGCTTTGCCCTCTTAACTCAGAAAGTTGGAACTTTTGGCTGATTTGTGAGTTTCAGCTACAGAACATTTCGGTGTAGAGGACTGAAAATTGAAACACGTAAAAAGGCATCAGCCAAACACATCCTTTATAGAGAGTTTTACAGTCTTTTCGCTAGGAAAAGCATGTTCACATTCCTAAAAGCTCATCGTGTTTGGGTGATGTAATATGCATTCACAGGCCAGCTTTTAAAACATTAATATTTGAAACTTTTAATGTAACTGTTAATGGACTGTATGACTTCACTGACTAGAACTATCCATTTTTTTCTCATACAGTTATTCTAAGTATACACATTCACTAGGCAATGGGTATTATCTGAATAGGCACAGTGAGAAGACGCTGTGGTTTCTTACGTAGGACAGATACTTACCCACGATCTGGAAGCTGCTACATTGCCATTAAGTTTTTCTGCTTTATAATAAGGTGGACCATAAACTGCAAACCAGACATCAATCCCTTGGGTTTGACCTGGGCTATTTAATACACTGAAAATGTGAACGTTTTCCAGTTGGACTGATATGATTTCTGAAAGCAGCTTCTTCATCTGGTAGTATTTACTCTGCCTTTCAGGAGATTGGGATATGAACTCCTCTGGAGTGATACCTGTAAGAGAAGTTAAAAAACTGACAAACACATATCTGGCAACTGTTGTAGCAATGAAAGAGAGGAGCACCACAGAATAAACACTAAGGTTGCAGAAAAATGGTCTCAACTGTAAATTCAGGAAAAAAATTTCATTTTTAGGCTCTGAAATTTTCCATGCTGGCTTCTGCTCAGGTTTTCTGTTCTGAAGCTTTTGACTCTTGACTAATTCTTTTTTTTTTTTTTTTAATTATTCTTTTAAATCAGAAACATGTTTAAGAAGATCTTACTTTTCCACCAAGATCGAAACAATTTGTTGAATTTCAGGCAGACACTTGTTCAAATAAAGGTTCTATTCTGAAATGTAAATTACTGTTTTGTTTAAAAGTTGGTGTAGAAATCTTTCATCTTTGTCTTCTGCATCAGACAAGCATTTCTGGCTGTCTTTTTTCTCAGTAGATGCTCTTTCCCATGCAGTGTCAGAAGATCATGCAAACAAATACGCTTTTTCAAACCCTTACCTAGAAAACTATTAACTCTCACCCCATGTTTAAGAGCATTAGAATTCCAACTAACACACCACTAACATCAAAGAGTAAGATTTCAGTATTATGATCCTAATGTCCTTCATCACATTGCTTACCTTTTATTCGTATAGAACCAGCATTATGGAGGGCATCATCTTTGATTTCCTTCACGATAACTTTTACAGTTGAGACAACATCTGGCCAGACTCCATCAATGACTCTAACTCTCATGTTGTATGCTCCTGGTGGGGTTCCTTCTTTAATAGTCAGCAAACCTGAGTTATCATTAAGGATAAAGTACCTGTAATAAGAGTTAAGTCAAGGAACAAGCTATGAGAAGTTCAAAAATTATGTAGTAATTATCATCACTGATGGTTTTCCTGATCCACTTTATTTTGGGAAAACTACAAAAGAAAGCAGATGTATTCCCTCATGAAGGGACAGGGCAGAACAGAACTTTTTTACACTGCCTTCTGTTGGCTCCTAATCGCTCTTCACCAGTATATCAAGAAGGTTTCTTCCTGCTTTTATGCCATATTAACTGTGTAGGAAGACTCAGGCTACTATAGCTATAACTTTGGAAATAGTCCAAACTCCTAGTTTAGACACATTAATTGAGAGCAACACCTCTGTCAAAACCTCTAAATGGCACATGTACATCTCAACTCTGGTCACAATCCAGATGCTTTGGTGGAAATACAGCCAATACAAATAAAGTCTTAAAACCAATGGTGATATGAAAACACCAACTCTCCAGGAGCTTGGATGAAGGAGGCTGGAAGTTAATTAGTATTTTTTCTGCAGTAGTTCACTGATACTGATTATGGGTATGATTGTGAACAGGAACTTTGAATAGTGTTCTAGCTGATCAGGCAATGGGAAGTGGACTGGTTTGGCAGGCAGCATTATTTACTGCAGCCTCACATTCAAAAGCGCTTTTGGAGAGCTACATACAAGAGTCTAACCAACAAAATGCTTTTGCACACTTGTTTTCAAAAAAATGCAGTTTAAATACTTCCTATGGTTTTGTGTGTGGGCAAGATTTCCATACATTTCACCCAACTTCCATTTTTATCTCAAAATACCTTGATGGTTTTCCTTCAAACTGGTAGATTTTGTGATCCCAGTCATCATCATCAGGTGCAGGGACCTGGCCCAGGACAGTCATGGGAAGGATACCTAAAACAACATTGCATAAAAGTGGCACAGTCAGACCTCTCATGCACATACAAACAGGTTGGTCATTCAAGTTTTACAAGTTTAAGTCTAAAACCTCTGCAAAAATAGTCATGATGGTTCCTGAGAGATGTGCAAGGTTTTCAAATACCACATGGTGTCCTGCTTAACATATGCTTGCTGTATGGCTACATATATTTAATTCAACAGGTGGCTGCAATCAAAAGTAATGAGAAGGAAAAACATCAAGCATCTCTAAGGAAAGATGTACAAGGTGTTTAGAAACAATATCAGAATTACTCATTTTCACTATTTTAGCTGCAGTATTGAACCAACTTACAAACTGGTTTAGACAGGGATTGGGGGTTGGCAGGATAAACAACCAAAATGCTGACTGGGTTATAAACGGCAAAAAAACCAATAGCAATTTGGAGGAAGTGACAGCAAGATAGAGGCGATGTCTAAAATACAGTAACCAGGCTTATTTTGAGTAGATGATGAGACTTCGGGGTGAGATGGAAAGCAGCATGTATTCTGCTGAGTTTGCATCCTTTCAGCAAAGCTCAAAATTCTTTTTTTTTTTTTTGCTTTACAAAAGCTATCTCTGAAGGAAAGATCCACCGGTATATCTGCTGAGTAATGAATCAAGGATAGTCAAGAGGAAAAATGTGGGACTTCACCTTGTGAAAGGGAACTGCACAAACCCTGACAGCCGAGGGATTGCACACAAAACCAGAGAAAACTGTACATCTCCTGCAACTGTGGCAACATTCATTGGATATTTTGCAGGAAACAGTATACAGGATGCCCTGGTGTTTGACTCCCATATTACGTGAACGTAATACACAATATGGTAGTAGCCTTCTGATTCTGTGTCATTATATTTTAAATGATCAAAGATCCAAGACTTTAACATCTTTATCAATGATCTGGATGAAGGGATTGAGTGCACCCTCAGTAAGTTTGCAGACGACCAAACTAGGTGAGAGCATCAACCTGTTTGAGAGTAGAAAGCCTTTGTAGAGGGATCTGGACAGGCTGGATGAGTGGTCTGAGGCCAATGGTATGAGGTTCAACAAGGCCACGTGCTGGGTCCTGCACTTGGCACAACTTGGTCCTGCACAACAACCCCATGCAGCACTACAGGCTTGGGGATGAGTGGCTAGAGAGCTGCCCGGTGAAAAACAGCCCAGGGGTGTTGGTCAACATCTGGCTGAACATGACCCAGCAGTGTGCCCAGGTGGCCAAGAAGGCCAACAGCATCCTGGCCTCTATCAGTAACTGCACGGTGAGTAGGACTCAGGCAGTGATTGTCCCCCTGTACTTGGCACTGCTGAAGCCCCACTTTGAGTACCGCGTTCAGTTTTGAACTCCTCATTACAAAAAAGACATTGAGGTGCTGCAGCGAGTCCAGAGAAGGGCAACAAAGCTGGTGACGGGTCTGGAGAATAAGTCTTATGAGGAGCAGCTGAGGGAACTGGGATTGTTCAGGCTGGAGAAAAGGATGCTGAGGGGAGACCTTATTGCTCTCTGAAACTACTTGAACGGAGGTTGTAGAGAGGTGGGGGTTGGGCTCTTCTCCCAAGTCACAAGTGATAGGACAAGAAGAAACAGTGTCAAGTTGTGTCAGGGGAGGTTCAGATTGGATATTAGGAAAAGATTTTACAGTGAAACAGTTATTAAGCATTGGAATGGGCTACCCAGGGAGGTGGTTGAAGCACCATCCCTGGAGATATTCAAAAGATGGGTTGACATAGTGCTCATTGACAGGGTTTTAGGATTTTTTTTTTATTTTTTTTTATCAGAGTTAGGTTGATGGTTGGACTAGATGATCTCAAAGGTCCCTTCCAACCTGGGCAATTCTATGATTCTATGAACAGTCCCTCCCAGAAATAAGCAGCACAGATGAGATTTGCCTTTAAGGAGAAAACAAAAGGGGAACTCGGGCTAAATGAAAAGATCTGGTATCTAGGCTACGAACAGGGTTTCTCAGCAAACAGCAAACAGACTCGGTTTCAACTTTACAATAAACTGAACTTGAGAGTGAGCACAGAACAACATTTCAGTACAAATAAATGGTCAACAGCAACAGAACGGTACTTCTACTACAGAAGTAGTTTCTAGTGTGCCCACAATAGGCAATCTATTTAACATGCTATCAAACCATGGGATACACAGCAGTGTAGAAAAGGAAGGAATGACCTGAACTTACATGTATGCAAGTACCCCAAAATATTTTTAGCAGTGTGGTTTATTTCACTATTGGGCTTATTATGTGGGGACACTGGATCACAAGAGAACTGCTAGCTAACCACCAAAGGAAGAAGGGAAAAGTGGCCTCTCCAACACTGCCTGCAGCCACCACTCACAGAAAATTCCCCCATTACAGCAGTTGTCAGCTGAAGGCTTATACGAATGTCTCAGGCAGTTTACATATGAGTTCAACTTATTCACTAAAACTTAATGCAGTCTGGAGGAGAAAAAAAATGTTTCAAGAGGAGGAAGAAGGTTCTCAGCTTTTGGATTCATCACTTCTCAGCAACATTATGAATTTCGTTATCTTTTTCCCCCTGATAGGTTAATGCTGCTGGAAAACTGCATCTGAAAACAAGAGACCATTACTCAAGTTTGATAGAAACACACAAGATGGCATCCAGCTATGCCCTTCCTTCAAGGCTGGCTCAATTTCTTCCACAAACCAAACAGCTCAGAATCCTGTGCCCCACACACCTACTGCTCCCTGGTGGGGGGCATAAGCAAACTTCAGTAGCACCTCTTCTAACATCTTAGCTTATGTGGAACAGGACAGTCCTCTTGTGAATCTCACAGCTGCTCCTTTGGCCTTACTATCACACTAGGAAGCAAGCATCAGGGAGTGATTTACCATCATAGCTGTAAATGAGACATTCCATGTAGCCAGCAGAATGCGGGTGGTCATTTTGGTCCCCAATGTTTACGGTCAGTGTGTTGGTGGAGCTCATCGGTGGGATCCCGCTGTCTGTGATCAGGATGGGCAGGTAGAACACCTTGTGCACTTCCCTGTCAAAGGTACGCAGCGCGGTGAGCAAGGCACTTCCATTGTGGAAGTCCTGCAAGTTGAAGTTAATCAGACTATTGAAATCACTGAGAAGGTGAAAGGAGAAAGGTGCTCCATTAGCAGCAGTGTCTCGGTCCTTAGCGTACAGTAAAGTAGATGTCTCATTCATTTGGACAACCTGAGGAGAAGCTGTGTTTTCCCAGACCACCGGGTTATAATTAGCCTCAAACTCTGGCCCATTGTCATTTACATCCTGCAGTGTCACTAACACAGTGGCACTGCCAGTCAGAGGGGGCTGCCCCATGTCAGTGGCAATGACAATGAGTTGGTACTGTGCCACTCTCTCATGATCCAGTGGTCCTGCAACCATCACCCACCCATCAGTAGCCACAGAGAACTGGCCACCTGGGTCAGACTTGTTTAGCAGCTGGAAAGAAAACCTTCCATTCAGTCCAGAATCCAAGTCAACAGCAGAAACCTGAACAACTTTGGTGCCAACAGGTACATCTTCCCCCAAAGCAGCCACTTCATAGAACTGGGGGTAGAAGACAGGAGCATGATCGTTGGAGTCCTCCACGTAAATCACGCAGTGAGCAATGCTGAAAAAATCCATGTCCTCTGCTTTCAGGGTCAAATTGAACACTCTCTCATGAGGCTTCTCAAAGTCAATCCGCTTTCGCAGCCGGATAAACCCGCAGTTATTGACTTCATCGGTCTCTATGGAGAACTTGCGGTCATTATCCCCATCAAGGATGCTGAACGACACCATTGCGTTTTCTCCCTCATCTCTGTCCACAGCAGACACCACTGCAACCTCAGTATTAATACTTGCATTCTCAGAGACAAATGCAGTGTAGATCCTTTGCAGGAAGACTGGAGCATGATCATTCACATCAGTCACCAAAATAGTGGCAGTGCCCGTCCCAGTGAGCCCTCCTCCATCTCTGGCCTCAACCACTACTAGGTATCTGTCTTCCTTCTCCCGATCCAGGGCCCCAAGCACTGTATAGATGGTGCCACTAACTGAGTCTATAGAGAACAAATTCAGATTGATTTCATTTTGGACATTCTGAATGATGCTGTATGTTAATACAGCATTTGTACCAGCTTTTGGGTCGTCGAGGTCCACGGCTGTCATTTCCATGACAGGAGTGTCTGCCGGAGAATCCTCAGGGACATGGCCTGTGAAACAGCCATCCAGTGCGCAGAGGAAAAAGGGTGCATTGTCGTTCACATCCCTCACTTCTATGATCACATCTGCAAAGCCAGTCAGTCCCTCTCCGCCCTCATCCGTTGCAAGAACAAGAAAGCGCCACGTCAGCCGCTTCTCACGGTCTAACCTTTTATTCGCACTGATCTCGCCTGTGTTCTCATTGATGCTGAACTCGCTACTGGCCCCCTGTCCGTGCAGGGAATAGTTAATGGCATTTTGATCAGCTGCTTGGTCGGGGTCTGTCGCAGAAACCTGGAACAAGACACAGCAGGTAAGTGGTTATGAAAAAGAAAAGGGGAAATCGCTGTTCTTTTGTTGACAGGAGTTGGTATTGTGCAGACTAAATAAATAGTATGTATTTTAACAGCAAACATCTACTGGTTTGAGTCATTCAGGTCAAGCGCTTTTTCAATAAACATCATGCACAGCCTAGAGAAACGGAAAGAGCACATTTAGACAGGCTAATATATTTTACTTCCCAGTATATTTTAGAAAGAGTAAATAACAGCATGAAGAACCAAGTGGAAGTAATAACAGATCTGCTGAGTAAATGTCTCTTGTGAAACTCTTTGGAGCTGGAATACAAAGGCAAACAGGGGCTATTTTTCTCCAAGTGAACAGGAGGCTGTGAAAACGGTGGCCATACATCCAAGCTGATTATCAGCACAGGCCAAAGAGAACTCCCAGCTCCTGATTTGCATCCAATGATTGTCTGGGACACTGCTAGCTGGGCCAGTCAAGCAGTCTTCACGCCAGGGACTGCTCTAGCAACACAACAATGAAGATCATCTGACACACCAAGGTTAGAAGGACAGGGTGCTAGCAAGGGTCCTCAGCCTTTTGCTCTGAGATGTGCTGGCCACACTGCAGGACACCTGAAGTCTTACAGAGATGGACTGGGGACTTCTGAGGTAACAGGAGCCAAGAGGGATACACCAGAGAAATATTCCAAAGGAATTAAGAAGGAAGCGGGGTGTTCCTCTAAGAATGCGACACAGCTGACAGTCCAGTTGAAGTGCCTCTAGCCCAACAATTGTCAGCTGCCTAATGGGCAACAAACAAGAGGAGCTTGAAGGCAAAATGTGCTGCTAGAAAGCTACAGCCAAGTTGCTGAAACTTAGTGGGACAAATCCCATATCTGGAGAGATGGTTACAGGCTGTTCAGAAGGGACAGAGGGTATTCAGAAGGAAAGAAGGGTGGAGATGTTGCCCTCTACATCAAGAAATGGATAGAGTATGAAAAGCTCTCTCTGAAGAACAGCAATGAGCAAGTTGAAAGCTTATGGGTAAGAATTAGAGACTAAGGCAACAAAGGGAACCTTGTGGTTGGTAACTAGTACAGATCGCCTGATCAAGGAGAACCTATTGATGAAGCCTTCTTACTGCAGCTACAGGAGGCATCATGCTTGCAGGCTCTCATCTTGTTGGGAGACTTCAACCACCCCAACAACTGTTGGGGAAATAGCATGGTGAGCTATAGGCAATCCAGGAGACTCCTGGAGTGCATTGAGGATAACTTCTTAACCTAGGTAATAGACAGCCCTACCAGAGGGGATGTGATACAGGACCCAATGGTCACCAACATATGTGAGCTCATCAGTGATGTCAAGATTGGAGGTAGCTTGGGCTGCAGTGATCATGCACTGGTGGAGTTCACAGTCCTCAGGGATACAGGTCAGGAGACAAGTAAAGTCAGGACCCTGAATTTTAGGAAAGTAAAATTCCAGCTCTTCAAGGAGTTAATCAATGGGACCCCCTAGGAAACTGCCCTCAGGAACATGGGAGCAGAACAGAGTTGGCAGATCTTTAAGGATGCTTTCCAGAGAGCACAAGATCTCTTGATCCCCAGGTGTAATAAATCAGCAAAGGAGGGCAAGAGCCTGGCATGACTGAGTCAAGACCTGCTGGTCAAACTAAAGAGCAAGAAGGAAACACACAGGCAGTGGAAGCAGGGTTAGGTATCCTGGGAAGAGTACAGGGCCTCGGACTGGCTGTGTAGGGATGGCATCAGGAAGGCCAGGACGGAGCTGGAACTCAGCAATAAATGCAGATAATAATAATAATAATGGCTTCTACAGGTATGTCACCAGAAAAGAAAGGTCAAAGAAAGTGTAGATCCCTGTGATGAGCAAGGCTGGAAAATTGGTAATAATAGACAAGGAGAAAGCCGAGGTACTCAACAACTTTTTGCCTCAGTCTTCACTGGCGACTTCTCTCTCCACACCTCTTCAGTGAATGGACCACTAGGCAGGGATGGGAGCAGAAAAGTCTCTCCCACTCTAAGAGAAGATCAGGTTTGTGACCACTTGAGGAATCTGAACATGCAGAAATCTATGGGACCTGAGGAGATGCATCCCAGAGTCCTGAGGGAATTGGCTGATGTAGTTGCCAAGCCACTCACCATGATATTTGAAAAGTCAGGTGAAGTCTGTGATGACTGGAAAAAGGAAAATTTTGCACCCATTTTTAAAAAGGGTAGAAAGGTGGTCCTGCCTGACCAACCTTGCAGCATTCTACAATGGAGTGTCTACATCAGTGGACAAGGGAAGAGCTATGGATGTCATCTATCTGGACTTCTTTAAGGCCTCTGACACAATACCCCACAACATCTTTCTGTCTAAATTGGACAGATATGGATCTGATGGTTGGACTGCTCAGTGGATGAGAAATTGGTTGGATAGTTGCATCCAGAGGGTAGTGGTCAATGGCTCAATATCCAGATGGAGGTCAGCGACAAGTGCTGTCCCTCAGGGGTCTCTGTTGGCACCAGCACTGTTTAATATCTAAATTAGTGACACAGACAGTGGGATCGAGTGCACCCTTGGCAAGTCTGCAGACGACGCCAAGCTTAGTGATGTGGTTGACACGCCTGAGGGACTGGGTGCCATCCAGAGGGACTTGGACAAGCTTGGGAAGTGAGCCTTTATGAGGTTCAACAAGCCCAAATGCAGGGTCCTGCACAGGGATCAATACAGGCTGGGGGATGAAGGGAATGAGAGCAGCTTTCGCAAGAAGGAATTGGGGGTGTTGGTGGATGAAAAGCTGGACATAAGCCAGCAATGTGAGCTTGCAGCCCACAAAGCCAACTGTAGCCTGGGCTGCATCAAAGGAAGTGTGGTCAGCAGGTTGAGGGAGGTGGTTCTGGGGTGGTGGTACCTGGCTCTGGTGAGACCCCACCTGGAGTACTGCGTCCAGCTCTGGAGCCCTCAGCACAGGAAAGACATGGACCTGCTGGATTGGGTCCAGAGGAGGGCCACAAAATTTACAGGGGACTGAAGCACCTGTCCTGTGAGGACAGGCTGAGAAAGTTGGCTCTGGGGAGACTTTATTGCAGCCTTTCAATACCTAAAGGGGGCCTCCAGAAAAGATGGCGACAGACTTTTTATCAGAGCCTGTAGCAACAGGACAATGGGTAATGATTTTAAACTAAAAAGGGGAAGATTTAGATTAGATATAAGGAAGAAATTCTTTATGACGAGGGTGGTGAAATCCTGGAACAGGTTGTTCAGAGAGGTGGCCATCCCTGAAAACAGTCAAGGTCAAGTTTAATGGGGCTCTGAGCGACTTGGTCCAGTTGAAGATGTCCCTGTTCATTGAATAGTGTGTTGGACTAGATGATCTTTAAAGGTCCCTTCCAACCCAAACTATTCTATGATTCTATGATTGGGTTCTGGAGTCAAAAAACAATCCTTGGTAATGTTTACTTAGAAGTGTAAAAATATAGCCAAAGAGCCTGTGACTTAAATGCATGAGGAACATGTGCGAACCACGCTATACTTATACAGTTACTCCAAGTATGCTATCTCTGCTTTCTAAAGGAAAGCCATCACATTTTTCAACATTTAGCATCATAGAAGCATTTGGATTGGAAATGACCATTAAGATCATTAAGTTATTTATGCTGGTCACGGGATGAAGTCCATCATGCAAATTCAACAGGCTTTCTTTATTCTCTCCTTTGCAGAATGTTGCTAGCTAAATCCTAACATCAGGGCTCATCCACCCTAAAGAAACCAAAATCTTTTTCGATTTGTGTGGATGGATGAGATTGAGCTGAACAAAAAGTCAGGTTTTGCCCCGCTTTGTGCAAACTGCTTTACCTTTAGGACAAGAACAGGCAGATCTGTGAGCTCCTCCAAGACACTGCCCTGGTATTCGTTCTGAGTGAAGACTGGTGCTTCGTCATTCTTATTGACAACATTGATGATGACAAGAGTGTGATTTTCCCATTTTCCATCAGATGCTACAAGCCGGAGCTCATAGTGCTGTTCTTGCTCATAATCCAGAGGCTGAGCAATGAAAACAGTCCCAACCTCAGGTTCCACATCAAAAACTCCTTTCGCATTTCCTGATGTGATCTGATACCTTAGTTTGGCATTTGCACCTACAACAGAAAGTGAACAACTGCTGGCTGCCTGCTCTCTGAATGCTCAGTCCAGCTATACACAGTGGACATGCAGCCAAGCAAAACCTTATTTGCCCAGACTGTGACACCCTGTGTGGGAGATAAAACACAGCCACAAACAGAATGATCCACATAGGTAGTATGAAGGGTTTGTGTATGGTAGATAGCGGGTTAGGTCTGCATTTATATTTATAAATGTAATTTGCAATCACAGACAATCACCTGTTTATTCATAATGAAGGAACTGTGGGCCTCTAATTTATTGTGCATTCATCTGCCAATTATAAAAATGTAACATATTATTAAAATACTAACAGCTATTTTTGCTCAATGTTTCCTAAGCCTCCCATTTCAAATGCCAACATTCTTGAATTACTTTTTTTTTATAACCACTGGATGGTGCTAAAATATCACAGTCGTCCTCTATTTTGAGCAAGAATTAATCTCAGAACATTCCTCCTGTATACAATAGCAATTGTTTGATTGTTGCAATATATTTAGGAAAAAAAAAAAAACACAGAAAAATCAGTGCTTTGTGTTTACTTATTTGAAAAGTTAAAAAAACCCCAAAAAACAACCAAACCATGACAGTGCATTTTATGACAGAAAGCCGTTTCCCAAACTAAATAGGTGATTTGCTAGGAGTACAAAGAACTTTCAGTTTATTAAGTTATGAGTCAGCTGTGGATGAGAAGGCTAAAGCAACATGGATGGCAAGAGAGTGAACCTGCTGTGCTCAACATTCGTGCTTGGAAGAGCTTGGCTGCCTTTTGCTAGTCGTTTTTGCCAAATTCTCACAAGTGCAGCAGCCAGTTTTAAGGTGCCTTTTTGCTTCTCCATCATGGATGGAGACACAGGCATGACAGCACTGACATCAAAAGGAATGGTCAGTTCTTGCCTGCTCCCGGCAACACGTTTCTTGGGTGCCTATTTGGGCTCTGTCACCAGCACACCAGCTTGCCTTCTTTTTTCCCATGGGTTTGTTTTTCTCCAACAAGTTGAGCTGGAGCAACTCATGAAAGCAGTAAAAAAGTGGCAGCAGACGCTAAGACAGGAACTCACTGTTGGTGCATGCTGCTGGACTGGTTCAGCCCATCTGGTCTCACCATACTGCAGGAGTAGTTTCACACCATCAGAGCTGACATAAGTGTGAGCCCAGAAAAAAGAAGGTCTGGCTTTCCTTTTTTTCCTGCCTTATTCGTGTCTTCTCCCTGCCTTAATTTCTGGCCATGTCATCCCACATTTTCCACTGTTTTTCAGATTCTTCCACAAGCATATTCTACTCACGAAGTCACCAAAAAATACACAGGTTTTGTCTTCTTGCAATATTAATAAGTAAAATTGATTCCCAGAAAGATCTGAAAAGCACAAGAATCAGCAGAAAAGCAAGCCTATGCTCAGGAGTGGGTGAGGTTTTATGTTAACTCTTGTGAAGTTACAGGAGGGTTGTGACTCCAGGTCATTTCATTCTGCCCCAAAGAGATTGCCAGATAGCTTAACCTTTGCACTGAGAACCTGGTCCCATGCTCCCACAACTTCTCACTTTTACAAATGCTTGAAATGCTTAATCATCTCACGAATGGAGAGATTTGTTTGCCCATAAAGGAAATAGCCCAACACACAGTAATACTAAAAGGACTTAGAAAGACATGCTGGGTCCACTTACCCTCATCTTCATCATCTGCTGTTGCTGTCACAACAGGACTTCCAACATCCCTGTCCTCGTCTATGCTGACTTCATACATTGACTGAGGAAATGCTGGAGCGTTGTCATTCACATCACTGATGAAAATCCTTACGTAGGCTGTGTCTAAGAAGGAGACACAAGAGGAACATGCAGACTAGAAATGGCAGAGGTGGAATACCTTGTGTCATATTCCAGACAGACCAATACCCCCCAAGGCTAGAAAAGTTAAGAAACCCAATCTCTGGTATCTTTTACCCAATATATAATTCCTCACTAGTTTTACCTGTGTTGGGCTGCCCATGAACGCCAGGTCTAGCAGATTCTGAAGAGTCCTGAGACTGAACTTCAATCAAGTAAGAGGCTCTTTTCTCTCGGTCAAAAGATGCACGGGTAGAAATAATTCCTGTCTCAGGTTCAATGGTGAAACACTGGTAATCCTCACTAGCATCTTTCAGTATGAAGTAATGAACCTAAAAAAGGAAATATTTAAGAGAGGTTCCGTTTTCCACACTCATTTGTATGTCCAAGTGCTATGACCTCCCCCCTTCTCCAGTAGTCTCCTGGGTCTTTCAGCAAATTAGCAACACTCTGAAGAAAGACTGTTCATCTGCACATATTTTTTCTAAGTCTTTTGCCCATTTTGACACAAAAACCCCAGAATTCTCAATCAGAAGAACATCTGTACCAGTGATATCATGGCCCATCAAGCCCAGCATCCAATCTCCAACAGTGGTCAGTAGAAGCAGTTAAGAAAGACAATGAGTAACAGAAGGCCAGAGAATGTAAGGAATGACATCTTCCCTGGTGTCTCCCCAGCATGCACACAAAATGAGCAGTTTCCTTCATAATAGTGCTTTTTCCTAGGATTGGGTCATTATGACAATGAGGGTCACATACTGGTTTGACCAACCAGTGACAGTGAAATGAAACATTTTTTAACTGACCATATTTAAACAGCTGTGCCTAACTGACCATAATCACTGATGTTCAGTTAAATAGTGATCATCAGAGACAAGAGTTTGGAAACATGTTTTGCAGCCACCTCCACTTGTCCTGTCCCAGGAGCAGCCCTGAGAATCACACAGCAGTGCTTTGTCACAGTTGCTGGATCAGGATGAGCTGCTATGATGCAGGATCCCAAGATTGTGAACAGCATCTTCTCTGCCTGCATCCCACATTATGCACATCAGGCATATGCCAGACAAATGCTTGACAAGTGCTGTGAGAAGTGTTTGTGGCTCATTACCCCGTCATCTGCTGTCTGCGCACTCTCACTAATTACAATACTAAAACTTGTCTACTGGGGAGGAAAATAATTGGATGTAAGGTCAAACCTCTCCATGTAGGCCAGAATCCAAGTCTGTAGCTAACACCTGAAGCACAGATGTGCCAACATCAGCTCCCTCTGGCACAGACACCTCGTAGTTAGAAGACATGAAGAATGGAACATTATCATTGACATCTGCGAAAGGAGGTGAAGGGAACCACAGTAAGAAAATGTTTGAAGAGTTTTCTGTTTTTTTTACTGCACTTTTTTTTTTCTACAGATGTAATTTTCCTTCGAGAAAAAGCTCACATTGTTCACAGTATGAAGCAATCCCTCTTTGGGTCTTCCCATTTTCATGGCAGATGTCAGGAGGCATTTTATAGTCATTGAGTAGTTTCTGGGAGACAGTGGCCTAATCTCATCTAAAATACTAGCTAATGATTTGACCAGCAATCCTGTTATAAGAAGTCCACAGATGCCAAGACCAGGAAGCCTTTCAGTTACAGTCTGTAAAGAGCTTGTTATCTACAGCAGTAGTTAATTCCAGCATTTTGTTAAGGGCTGATTAACATACAACAGAAATTAAAATTTCAGTCTACAGAGCTGACAAAGAACACATGTAAAACAGTCTTTCCTGGCATTTGCAGGGCAGTACAGCCAAAACCATGTTAGGCTGCAGGACCTAAAGATTATTTAAGATGCAGTCGCACATTAGCCTCCCCACATCTAACTACTGGCTGATGTCCAAAGGAAGCATGTTGATCTTCCCACTCCTGTCATCGTGCTCGAAGCCATGGGGTCCTCCTTCCCACGAGCTGGATCATGGGGCCCTGTGTTGACAGGGCACATTGTGTGCTCTGAGAGAGGCTGATTTTCCAGAGAGAAAAGGGCTAACTGAGATCTGACACATCCTATGGAATCACCACATCCAATGCAAGGGATATGGTGGGATTGTGCAGGTGAAGGAAAGGAAGGGCTGCCCCAGTAGCTGCTGTCTACAGTCAGGTTGGATTAATCACAAGGCAAAGTCACGTTAAATTTATTTCAGAGCTGGTCTTGCTTGTCTTCCTTGACTGGTCCCTCTAGAGACCTAAACCAGAAAAAATCTTGAGTGCTTTGAAGGGACAGTACAGCTTTTGACACATTTTCTCCCTAAAAATGCTGTGTAAGACCAGTTCAGCGCAAGGGACAGGCAGGAGAACTATAGCAGCACTGACTCAGATCTGTTTAAACTGCTCTGGAATCATGTCCTCCTGCTTAACCCATGACAAGTCAGTCTGGTGTGCATCTTTGTCTATAAGACAACTAAACCCAGAAATGTCACATAGTCTCCTATGTCTTTTTGCACTTCCCACAGTTTAATAGCCACATTTTAAGAAAGCAATTTTCCTGTGTCATGGCACAGTGCCAAAACAGAGGAGCCGTAATGACAGTTCGTAAGATCCATCTGTCTTTATGAAGAGCAGATAATATTCTTAATATCCCATTCTGCAAATCCTTAAGCACGCCTTTAGTTTTACTACTGCCATGTGACTTCACTTACTCTGACTAACAACTATTTGCAGGACCAGAGTCTTACTTTTTTTTTTTTTTCAATTGTTGGTGTGGGTAACAAATCCTAATTCTCTTTCTTTCTTTCCTTCTTATATGCATAATCATCTGTGAAAATGTCTTTTCTAACAGGCTTTTTCCCCCTATTTTATAGAAGAGAATATGTCTTGTCAGAAATAAGTTTCAGCAAATTCATTGAACAAGGTAAGGAAAATGAAACGCTATGAAAGACTTCCTTTTCTGTGTGCTTGCACATAAATAAAGGACAATTTCACATTATGAAACTTCCTGGTGGTTATTTCTCTCTTAAAGGTGTTTAACTTGCTTTTTTTCTCCCACTAATACATTCACGTGTGTGTAAACCTTTTTTTGTATGAACTACTAAGTTATTGTTTGTGAGCAAAATAAAGTTTCTGCCGAATTCTGATACCAATAACTGCACTACAGGAAAAACCTTTTGGTATGGGGTCTATAACCTACAGTGAGGCTCAAACCCTGACTCGAAGCCCTCTTGTTCTACAAACCTGAAGGGCTTTTGCATTGGTGGACTGTGGAAGACTGGACAATGCTGTGCTGAAGTGAAGCAGGGAAGATACACTCCCATCCAAATTACCACTTAGGTCTCTCATTTCCACGGTGGTGAGCAAGACAAATGTTTTTGCTGGAGACTTCACTTATTCATGTTTTCATCTGAAAGTCTACATATTAAAAGTAACTCCACTAATACTTCAAAAAGTAGGGATTAAAGTCAGATTTATAGTTTTATGTGAATCCACAGGAGTAGAACCTTACAAAAACACCCTACTATAAGAAGGGTTGGATCAAAATGTTGAAAATTGCACCTATTGTATGGCATTTTTATTTCTAGAATTTTAATGTCAGTGTTCCATAGAAAATTCTGAATAGAACAAAAAACCCTAAACAGATACCAGACACAAACTCAACCTGTCTGGGACGTTTCTCTTTTTATAGCACAGAATATTTCCAGTAATTCTCATGTCCTTTCAATGGCTTGAGGACATTTACTAGATTTCTCTTCTTATCAAGCGAAAATCTTTCCAATTACATTTATAAAAGCAGGCACTAGTGTTGCATAAACATTCAGACAGCCCATTTTTGCACTATCACAATTCCATATTTGATAGTTGTACTTAGGAATTGTCTCAAATAGGCATCTTCAATGACTGCACAACTTCCTTTCACAGTACAGAAACATACAGAGTGTTCTCAGTGGCTTGGCGTTTCACGGATGTTACCTTAATTCATGGCATCATACTTCACAAGAATATTGTTCTGAATGAGCTGTTTGTTCTAAAAGCAGCAAAGCTTACCTGTTACGTTCACATAAACAGTGGTAAAGGAAGCTAAAGGAGTCATTGCTACGTTTTGTGCCCGGACTGTCAGGGTGAAAAATTTAGTTGTCTCAAAGTCAAGTGGTTCAGCGACTAGAAGAGAAGCAGATCCATCAGCTCTGTTTGGCTTCAGATAGAAACGAACTGGCATGTTAGTCTCTGGAACTTGACCCTCCTCCAGATTATACGTAACCCTGGGATCACCAAGAGGGGATGTGGCTTTGATGGTCTGAGGAAGAAAAGAGCCACCACAAATGTTCATGAAACACGGGGTTGCAAGTGTCAAATGTTCAGATTGACGGCAAGAACATACCTACATGCATGTATGTTCTCCAGGACTTGGATACAGACAAAAGAGAAACAGTTTACAGAGCTGAGTGTCATTTTGCAACATTTAGGTTTGATGCAGGTCTTTAATCAACAGTAAATTTACCTGCCTGTAAACGTGCCAAGCAAGAACTGTGTCAGTGGCTAAAGGAAATGCCTCCTCTTTCCTCCCTCCAAAAGGAGCCCTTTTCTCCACTGAGTTGGACATTCCACCAGGCGAGACACAGACCAAACCTAAATTGTTTGCGAGTGCTTGGATATTACATGCAGGAGGAGGAAGGCAGGCATTATCCGGCAATTTACAGAAGAGACTATCCTGAAAGAATTAAGTCTGTACAGCTTAAAAAGGAATCGGTTTGGGTTAGAAGAGCTGGAAACAAACTACAGCTATTCTGTGCTGTAGCACTAGACTGAGAAAAGCTGTAGGAGAGGTGCAGGCAGGCAGCGCAGCCGCTAAGGACAGAGAAGTGAGGAGTTGGCCCTTAGTGGGAACACTCCAGGATTTCCCAGGCAGGCAGGGCATGGATTTTGCTTCTAGTTCAAAGCTGCTGCCTGCAGCTCACCTTGAAAGACATTGGTGCAAGAATTCACTGGGAAATGTGCTGCCAGCTGAAATGCTGACCTATCCTGCAGCTGTTACTCCTGACACACGCTCACGGGGTACACAGCTGTGAGGGCTGGTAAGGAAAGAGCACAATGCAGCAAGGTTGCAGGGTGAGCATCCGTGCACTCTTAACATGGAGACAGAGAGTAACAGAGGAAGAAGTTGAAATGAAAAGAAGAGGGAAGGAAGAAATTGCACTTTTAACATACCACTATTTTGGTGTCACGAATGGTGTTTTCAGGGATGGTTACCCAGTATCTGCTCTGCTCCCACTGGGGTGGCTGGCTGAGCGCGTTGGTGACAGTTACTGTCAGCTCCACAGTGCTGCTTCTGTTCCCTCCGTCTGTCGCTACGATATAGCGACTAATGCGGTTTGTCTGCGAAACAAAGAAGATCAAGGATATTTGCAAATGATTTTGTACAAACCAAGAGATTGCAATTAACCGTTTGCGATGGATTTGAGGGGTTGGAGGTTGCACTGTTCCAAGCAGAGCCGCTTTACCTGGGACAGCTGGCGGTTCACGTAGACCCAGCCCGTGCTGGGGTTGATCTGGAAGTACTCCAGTTGGTGCTCCAACATTGAGTATGTGATGGCAGCATTCACACCTTGGTCATTGTCATGAGCTGCAACACGGAGGAAACTCGTTCCCACTGAAGTGTCTTCGCTGAGGAAGTCTTTGAACAGACAAAGGTACTGTCAGCAGGTCCTGCTCTGATTTACCGGGCTGTGTGTAACAGAAATACTGCTGTAAAACTTCTTATCCCCCTTGAGAGGAGATTAAATGTTTCTGCAATGAGGCAGGTCACAAAGTATTGTCACGAACAGAGTGCCTACAGTCCTCTCTCAGCTTCCCCTTCCCTTTCCCTGGACACACAGAGTTTTTAAGTGAGCTGCTGCTGAAGCAGGTTTACTGGCTGCTGCCAGCATTCGTGCCTCTCCGCAGCGGTGCTGGCAAACCCTGCAGCCGCCCGCACACCCGCTGCCTCAGATCACAGCCCAGGCTGCTGGGCTCAGCTGCTGATAAAAGCAGGCTGGCATCAAAAGCAATTTTGTCTGAATTGGATTAATCCTGAATGCGAGCGGTGGCAGCAGCATCGCCAGTGGGAGGCAGCAGGTAATCACGCAGTGACGATCCCCCCCAGCAGCCCAGTGTTTTAGGGGTAGCTGCTCAGGGCAAGGATGCAATGAGCATTTTATATGTGTCCCTTTCCTCAGGTCTCACTCCCTGTTCCCAGCAATCTGCCTGAGATGGAGACCATGCTTTTGTGTCCATAGTCCTAGACAGACCAGTCCTTCTTTGAACCTGCTTTTATAAACATCAACTAAAAGTCTGTCGGCAAAGTGTTGAACAGTTGAAGTACCCACTGCACAGAAAAGTAATTCATTTTGTCTTTCTAAAGCCTGATTCCTGGCAGGGACACCAACAAAATGATGGGAAATCATAAGCAGTCATTTCCTACTCTACTCCTCCCTGTGAGGCACAATTTTATATAAAGCTATCGCAACCCTGCTGGCTGCCTCTCTTCCGCACCCCAGTCTTCAGATTGCTCTGGTCTGACTGGTCCTGCTCTTCCCTCCATCCTCAGCCATCCAACCCCAATTCCTTCTCCAAGTAGCCACGGCTGCTTGCCTGATCAGGTTTTTGAGTCATTTCCATGCACAAAGGCTCCATCAGCCCAGTGTACTGCAACTGCCCGTTGCAGTTAGGTTTAGATAACCCAGTCACCCTGGTTGGTCGCTTCTTCAGAAACTGTTCCGTATCTTTAATTTCCTTTGTAGTGTCTCCTTTAGCATTTTTGGGGTGGGGTAATGAGATTTCCACGCTATTTATAAAGTGGAGTGGCTATGCTTTCTGTTTTCTTCCTTAATATCTACAGTCTGTGGCAGCTGAGCAGTAAAACCTTAAACCACCACCAACCTTTTCCCCATGAACACAAATTTGAGCTTTAATTAGCTACCCTTGTCCCCCACAACATTTAATTGGCCTAGGATTCATGTCCCTGGTATGTCAGTAACAGCCAAAGCTGCTCTCAGAAGAGATTTACTGGCACTGAAATACATCAATGGAAACAGAATTTATTGCTAAGAAACACTGTAAAATACCCCTTTTGTGTGTGTGTGCTGTGTTAGCATTTATGCCTTTATAGTCAAATCCCGTTAAATTGTATTGTAAGAAAAAAACCAAAATTGCTTGGAAGGGCCATGCTCTCTCATTTCATGTGCTTCTGCTTGCTTCTGGCATGACTCTAACACTCACTATACTATCCCTATCACATAGAGTTAAGCATTTCTTTAATGTCTGTTTTGCAGACAGATGTTAAAATGCATGGTTTCAGTTGGGGATTTGACCAACAACCTCGTGCACAGGAATAAAGAACCAGCAGTTTCCAGGAAGAATAGAAACCTATGACTAATGGCATTTGATCTTGTTAGAGAAGGAGCTATTTTTAATTCTGTGACGTGTAAACATTGATTGCTTATGTATAGATGCTGGAAAAGTGCTATGTATAAAGTGACCTCGTTATCTGCCATTTCCTCATCCCAAAGGACTGCTTTTGCTGCAGGACCTTTGCTGGTTCTCTGCATTTATGAAAAATAGAAGAAAATCTGCCAATTCCTCAGAAGTGCTGAAGTCACCATAATTACCAAGTGCGACCTCCCTCAGCCTCACTGCATTTGAAAAAAATAATCCCAGGCAGTTTCGCCTGAAGGGCATGTTTGAAGATAGAGTAGAGGTTCATCTTTGGACAAACATCATCTTTACCTCAAGGGCTTCTCTGCTGTGTCCAAAAACATTTCTCTCCAGTAAGATCATTCCCACCTGACTTCTCAGCGCTGGCTTGGCCAGGTTTGCAGAAACCACCGGTAGGAATGCAGAAATGGCCATTCCTAATCTGCATATTTTAACCAATTTGGCACTTGGAGTTAGTCACTATAAGAAATTCTAAAAGGTGCAACACAATTTCCTTTCTGTCCCTGTGCATAACTTTGAGATGTGGATGTATATTTAGACTATTCCCCAACAAGTCATTTCTCCTTGTTAAAACCCTGCCGAATAAGCATCAAACCTCTGAAATGCTAGTCTCTGTGATGCTAAAGATGGCTTATTTGTGAGCCATCTTCATTTTAATAAGTCACTGGTCACTGCTTGATGTTTCCATAGAACTTGCAGAACCTCTCCAAAATGGAGTTGTTGTCACATCAACCATTTTTTGCCATTCTTGCTGAGGCAATTAAGCAACTAGGGATACACTCATTGCCTGTGGGTGACATCAAGCGTAGAGGGTCCAAGTATACTTAAGTGTAGAATTCTAGTGGAGAAGCACCAAATAAAATTAAATTAAATACTGATGAAAGGCACATCAGGTGGGGATGAAAACGGGAACGGCAGCAGGGCAAAAGGAAAAAGCTAGCTCAGCAACACAGTCACAGGAGGCATCAGGGCTCCCAGCCAATGGCAGGCCAGGAGCCAGGGATTTTGGGCTCTTTGACAAGAGATAAATACCACTCCAGCCTATTTGAACAGAGGTGTGGTGGCAAAGAGACACAGGTGACAACTGATTCTCAGCTAGGAGGTCATCTTTTGGGACACTGAAGAAAAATCCATTGTGCAGAAAAACTAGGCAGGGAAAAGTTGCAAAGGGAAGGGATCAGATCTGCCTGATCTATAGGAGTGAAGATAGTCAATGCCTTTTAAGAGTATTACAATGAATAAAGACAGCAGTGATCAATTCTGCATATTTCCACTGACTGAGTTAAGCAGTAACTGGCTTAGCAGCAAAGGAAGACTGCTCACTTCAAAAAACTGCCCTCTGGTATGAGGAATTACTGAACAGGTTCATGCTGCAGTGCTGGGGCAGGTAGTTAAGAAACACTCACACTGATAGCGACTGTTCTCGAACTTGGGATCGTTGTCATTGACGTCACCAATGAGGACGGTGACCTGACACACGCCGATCAGAGGCTCCTGTGCCTGGTCGGTAGCAGTAACAGACAGCGTGTACTCCCTCTGCTTCTCACGGTCAAAACTCTGCGTGGTTGTGATGACTCCTGGGAAGACAGAACCCACAGCCTTGGGACTGGATTTGCAGAAAGGGACCACCATGTCTCCCACACAAGAGGAAGCTCTGACCATACGCAGCACAACCATCAAGCTTAATCCACACCAACCCAGCAAAGTGTGTCTTAGACAAGACCAACTCCAATTCCCCTCTCTCTCCTCACATGCCACATACTGCCAAGGGTCAACATCTTTCTGTCCTGCTGCCCCGAGAAGGAGTTTCACTCTGAATACCTTGTTATCTCACTTCTCATGTAGCACAGGAGAACTTTCTCCTCCTCACCAACAGGCCTCCTCTACGTTTACTCCAGTATTAGACCAAGTAACTGAACAGTTCATAGACAGCTCATTATTACACTGAAGAAGAGTCACACAACAGAAGGCACAAGCGATGTGACCAAAGCCACCTCTACTATGGGAGCTGGAGGCTGCTTCATTGAACAGGGTAGAACACATAGCTCAGTTAATAAATCACACTATTTTCTCGGAGTATTCAGCTCTTCCTCTCTACTCAGTCTCTCCGCGTCTCAGATCTTTTCTTCTGGTTGGGAGACTTTAAACTGGCCTTCTGGAGGCCACTTCCAGACCTATGCCTCTGCTATGCTGGGGACCAGGATTCTGCTGCTCTGTTGTCAGCCCTTCCAGTCACCTACACAGTCCTAGGCACGCACATATCACATCTTACTCTTTTAACTATAGAAACATCAACAACATTTATAACTACTCCATCTAAAATGCATCAGGACTGTCTGTCACTGCCCTGTTCTGGTATGAGGGTTTTGCCTCTATATGCACTGCACTGGACCTCCTATTAGAGCATGAGATTTTAAAAAAAAAAAAGTTTTAAAGAACCGTCAGGCCACACTGAAGGGAAGAACAAACTCAAGCTGTTACAGTCACACTTTCTACTCTGCATTTTTATAGCTACAATCGATCCACTAAGAAGATAACCAATGTAGAATGGATTTTTATCTTTTTATTAAGCTGGGGCTTGTTTACCTACTTAATTTGTCATTTAAATCACTATCATATTAATTCAATTTATGTGCATGTCTATTTACAATTCCTTTTACTGACCTTTTCCCAGTGTTTATCCTGCAAGCTGCTATAGCTAGCCCAGCAGTTACACTGTTGAAGCGTGAGCCCACGTGGAGACACTCACTGTGGCATTCTCATTACAACACAACATCATTTTCATTTTATCTCAGTAAATTACCGCAAGCTACTGACCTGTGTCTGGGTGAATGCTGAAGCCAAGGGAAGCTCCATCTCGGTGCATCAGCCCATACTTCACCTCTCCATTAACACCAAGGTCGGCATCGTAGGCCTCTACCTGTAGCACGAAGGTGTCCGGAGGCTGGTTCTCCAGAACCCAGGTGCTGTCGCTGTAGTAAGCGCACTAAAACACACCCAAACATCCAACCCTATTCATTACACACAGACACATGAATTTGCTGCAGAGTGTTAATATTTTTCCCAGCAAGTTCTTCCCAGAACTCAGGAGAAAATCACTCCTATTGCTTATACACACAAAGAAATCAAAGCTCTAAGGGAGAAGGAGGGGGGGGAAAGAGAAGGAAGACTTTGCTCTTTAAGTATGAAGGAAGCTGGCTGTGTGTTCACTTACAGATTTGTTCTGCTCTGCAAACACAACCCCTTTAGCCCACTGGCAGTCACCAGTAGCCAAGAGAAGTCTATAACCCCAGTTATGGATGGGAAAAGAGTATCTGCAGAAAGGCTTCTTACCTCTCTGAAGACAGGCTTGTTGTTATTAATGTCATTAACTCCTACAATAACCTCAGCAAAGCTGCTGAGGGGTGTGGGTCCCCCTGAAGCATTGTCATCTATGGCAGTGATGTTCAGTGTGTATTGTGGTCCTTTCAGGCTGGGCGGTGGGTTTCTGCGCAGTTTAATGATACCTACATTTGGAAGCATAAAGTGTCATTTTATTTTACCGCGTAAACAAAAAACAAACAAACAAAAAATCAATTGAGCATCACATTTCTCTGACACTGTATTGTTGGTTCAGTTTGTACTTTGGAGACCATACAGTTCTTGAACCAGGATCCCAAATTTTGGCTAATTTTTGGAGAGCAAGCATCATATCAAAAAGCTAATTCCCACTGATAGAAAGCATTCCCATTTGCAGGTTATATAAATATGGTGCTTTGTTATGCTACCTGAAACACGGGTGAAGCAGAGTCAATAGAGATTAGACAGCAAATAGCTGAGTTCTAAAACCTCTTTCTTTACCTTTCTGACTATCCAGCTCAAAGTTGCCCTCCTCGTTGCCTCCTGCAATCAGATACAGCAGCCCATCTCCATCAGGGTCCTGTGCCCGAACAGTAGCCACTAAGGTGCTGGGACCAGCATCTTCCGAAAGGAAAGTTCTGTAACTGATGGACATAAGGGAGCAATGGCAGCACAGGCAGCACTAGAATAACCACCACCGTCTTAACCATCAGCCAAGGATTAGAAATGTATTACAAACGTCATCTTCTTTCAGCTTCAGGCATGCAATCATTCAATCTTTAGTCAGTTTAAGATGAGACTTTGAACGTCTTTGTTCAGTGTAGGGTATGTGTTTTAGGATTGTAATCCTGTGTTTTTACCACATCTAAATTCAACGTGTCTTATATCAATATGCACCACACCGCATTGCACTGCAAACCACAATCACTTTTCTCATCTCCTAAGATGAGAAAAATGACTAGACATCCTAGACGTGTCACCAGAGATGCATCTGTCATGCAGTATACATAACAAATACTTTCCTTTCTACTAATGGAAAGCATCAGATACTACAGAGATGAATGTTAGTATTTAATTTTGTAAATAAATGTATATGTATTTTATATTTAAAACATGCCCATACTTTAAATTTATGCAAAAAAACCAACCAAACTGCATTAATTTAAGAAAGGAAAGAATGCATTTAAAAAAAAAAAAAAGGTCTTGTAAAGATAGCTTACAATAGAATCTGCTGATGGTAAATTTTTTTTCATGTTTGCTAGCAGTCTGCTATATATTCATACATGGACAATCAGTCTGAGCATTAGAAGTCAACACAGTCAAAATCATTCGCTATCGAGTTAGGTCTTTTACTCGTTATGTTATCTTTATATAAAACTGCTGCTCTATAAAGTAAGTATGTTGGTACCAGAACTGGTGTATTTTTTTGATATAACCCAGAAAATAAGGGCCAACTCCTACAAGATTCATACAAATTGCCCCACAGTTTCACTGGTATTTATGGTTGCACGAACAAGAAGTAACCATTTAGCCAAGTGTTATTAAGGTTACAGGTATGAGCAGCACCAGTAAAAAACCAAGCAGGTGTTCAAGCTGGCTTACACGGGCTGGGAGAAGACAGGAGCCTCGTCATTCACGTTGGCCATTCGAATCCGCACAGACGCTGTCCCTGTCTGAGGGGGATGTCCTTTATCGACAGCTATCACCACAAACTCATACATATGGTTTGCTCGCTCAAAGTTCAGCCTCTGGTTAGAATTGATGACCCCGTGACGTGTGATGGAAAAATCAGTGCTCTGGATGAAGTAAGTGATCTCAGAGTTGGAGCCGGAGTCGCAGTCTGTTGCAAGTACTATTAGAGAACACATTTAACAGAATGGTCATGCTGCAGAAGAGGTTTGGTTATGTTATTTCTTACAGAGTAAACTTCAGTTACTTTCTTTTTTCTTTTTTTTGAGAACAGACGTCATCCAAATCTGTTTTATCCATAAAAGCCTTATTTTTTGTGGTAAGAGTCTGGGAACTCAGCAGGAGGCTGAGACTAAAACAGCAAAACAACTCTTCCCCCAGCTCCAATTCAGCCCGAGTGATCTAAACGAAGAGGGTTTGCAAGAGAGCTGTGATCCCAATGCTACACAACATGCTTTGTACAAATAGCAGTCAACACTGGTAATTACAGCACAATCAATATGCATGTTGGTAGAACATTATCAGTCATAAACTGTGTCCTCATTCTCTCCAGGGATGCCATTCAAATTTAATTAGCTCCCAGCTATGTTATAGCTAAAGCACTTTTTAATTACCTGGTGCTTCAAGGTACAAAAAGTGATTAAACATTCCTCCCCAGCAAGTGTTTATTCAGTAGTTGTGTGTCCCATCTGCTCAGAAGCAGCAAATCAGCAGAACAAAGAGCCAGAGCTAACAATGCAGTATCAAAAGTGATTTTTAAGAGCAAGAGCTCACTTCTGTAATTACCTTGTCATTTTTCTCACCAAACAATGAGGCTTCTACTCATACCCACACTGGCATTAAACAAACTTTTTGTACTACCAGGAGGATACAGGCACAGTCATTATGGTAGCACACAGCTTTTTGGAAGTGGAATGGTGATTGTACTGCATGGCCAGCCTGACAGACAGCTACAGTGTCATCCAGAAATGAGATGAAGAGAAACTATCTATTATTGACTCAAACGGGCTAATTGCCCTCAAAGGGGAGGAGAAAGATTTCAAAAAGTTCAGTGAAATGATGTGCTATCCAGTTGCAAAAAACTCAGCTACCTCTGCCTGTGGAAAGTTACTCATTGGGTTTAAAAGGACATTTCAAGTGGCTGTTAAATGTCAACCATTTTGTTTAACATCTCTCAAAATCTTGCAGCCAATAAATGGGTGTGTTACAGACTACAAAGGAAAGTGCTTTAGAGTTAACCCCTCTTTTCCTGTACTGAAAGATGAAATATATTAAAAACTCAAGAAAGATTCCAATGAAAGTGACTTAAACCAGTCAAATGTAGTGGCTAAGTATTATTTTTAGAAAGATACGCAGGAAGTGAAAAACATGTTTGATTTTAAATGTTCTAATTTAATGTACAGAGTCATTACAGAGACATTGTAACCATTCATAAATATATATTTTACATGCTTAATGGTCATACTTTTTTTTTCCCCAGATGTTTTCTGGTAAATACAGAACATGGTGCCTACTGGTATGTGACAAAAACACCCCTTACTTCTCAACGGCGACTGGGAATTCTATTCCCCTTCCATTGCATTCCATCCTGCAAACCAATTGTCATTGCAGAACTATTTTGGGGATCATATAGCAACCACAAACAGGTCTGTGCTAGCTTTACCCATGCTCTAAGCTAGCTTAGTGCAAGCTGAGCCCAGCTCAAAGCCTCATGTGTTAGCACAGAGTTGGCAACCCCAACCCCAAGCCTTGCTCTGCTGGTGCAGTGGTGCAGCTGAAGGACTACACCAACCACTGCCGAGAGCATCCCTCTGTGCTTCTCAGATCATGGCTTGCCTGCACCCAGACATCCTAAAGCACATGCAATGAGCATAAATCTGCCCATAATGACTAGGTAGACAGACTTACTCAGCTAACTTAGCATCACCACTACAAACATGATACCAGCCAGACTTTGACTGTGTTAAAATAAAAATTATTGATGACTAAACCCTATGTTTACAGCATCCACAGTTTTAACAAATGGCATATGTCATGGTGTCTTTTTCACTACCATCAATAGCAATCCAGTCAGCCAGGGAAAGGCAAAGGTCATCTTGACCGTCATATCCAGACGTTGCCAACATCCCACGCCTCCAGGAGCTATAGCCAGGGTAAGACCTGCTTATTTTGTGTTTTCTTGAGGTGATACTTGCTTTGCCAGTCAGTTAGTGGCACCACACTCGTCTAGCACAGGGCACGGGTGGCCCCACATACCCCTTCCTTGCAGCCACTGGCAACACTCCTCAGCCCTTCAACACCAAGTGAGCGTTCACCCACCCATTTTCACTGACTCTCACTATGTTCCCACCTCGCATTTTCTTTTTTTAAGAAGGCTCTTTCTCTTGAAAGGTACCCCATATGGCAACACAAGCAAATAGGACTCAATTGTGAACCATACTGCATAGTTTTGCCATTCTGCTTGCTCTGGACTTCCTTCCCCACAACTGGGTGTATTTTCAGCAGCTTTACAAGCCTCCTGGAGCAAAAAGCATTCATCTTTTTAACAAGAATCACTCACTCAGGAATATTTAGGAATTGATCATTCCAACCAACTTGTTTTTTCCCAAGAGCCATTAAACCAAAAAATGAGCCACAGGAAGCTCTGAACCTCCTCGATAAATGTTTAGAGAAAGCCGATCCTGCAGCCCTGTTATCAGCATGTGGCTACAGAAGGGAAGCTAAGCTTCTTATCACCCCTGCATTCTGCATGTGTTCAAATTCGGGAAATTTACATCCTTGTCTTCAAAAGACACATCTTAGACATGTTAATTTTTGGTAAGTCTTGTCTTGGCACTCACCCATTTCCCACATGTTTCACAACCCCTCCGAGGTCTCAGCCCATTCTCCCATTACTATCCCAATACCTGCCCCTACTTCCAGTTTGGTTACTGAGAGGAAGCCCGTAAGCGCTCTCCCAGTTTTAGGCAGAACACATCTGTGCCTTGACAGGCTGTGTCAGATCTCAAGACATCTTTGAAGGCATTTTACTGACATCAGTAAAAAGAGTTGAAGAACGGACTTCTCTATTGGACTCTATAGACTGAGATAAAAGATGCAGCATCATCCAAGTTAAACCCCTATTTATGCAACCAAGGTATTTTGAGAGTGACCTTGAAGTTTTGGTTGGAATTTGGGGCTTAAAATTATTCCCAACAGCTTTAATCTTTCTACAGGATACTATTTGAGTCTCTAAAAATGTCATCATGTGCAAGTGATGTGTGGCCATCTGAAACACAACAGACTTGGAACGATGACTGGTAAGCTACAACCATAAATGTGCAAGTTCACAGGATTTCCAGGGGTTACTCCTTTAACACTTTGTAAGTCAATTATACAGCATTAATACCTGTTTGATAACAGTAGTTACCCATTTGAAAAACTGGGGTTTGTCTTAACACATTAAGAAAAACTAATTGCAGCTGCTTCCAGGACACAAAAAGGTGACCAACTTGAGTTAAAAGACAGCCAAAAGATTTAAAGGAAACAAGTTACATCAATCCAGTAAGTCAGTACCTGTCAGCTGCCTTAACTGCTCTTAGGATACCCCAGGGTCCCTCCTTGGGCAGAGCTGTGGCTGTCCTCACCTGAAGACACTCCCAAATCTACTTCCAGGATACCTAAAAGCTACTACAGACCTTTAGGAAAGCTTCCATCCACACCTTGCAAAGGCAGTGCCTGTGTGGAAGAGCCGGCACATCCTCACGGTAAGAATACGAACGTGTAACATAAACTGGCAGGTCCGTGGTGAGACCAAAACAAAAGGTACTGGAATGGTCCTCACCTTGCAGTAGAGACGTGCCGACAGGAATTGTTTCGGGAATGTTGTCTCTGCTGTAAATGGAGTGCTGGAATTCTGGAGAACAGTCATTTTCATCGGTGATATGGACCATGACCTGAAACAAAAGGACATGCTGAGAGGGGATTTTAAGTTCTACAATTGGGAAAATGGGCACTTTGTTCTGGACGCAGAAGTCATTGCTTTTGCTGCTGTCCCATCCTTATTCTTCCCATGCTAAACTTTTCCTCACACTACTGTAAGACAGGGAAGTATTATCTCCTTCAGTTCCAAGCAGATGGGAGGCAAAGCCAAAGAAAAATAACAAGAGGCATTTAGCAGAGCCTAGGTCTGAACCCAGATCAGAGCCCAGCCCTCTGCCCACACCACAGCATGAGGCCCCCTCCTTCTCGAGCATTTTCACAAGTTTTCTAGGCTGTCCCTGTAACTGGTCCCATTAATGAAGTAATGAAGATTGCAGAGACACTGGGTAGGAAGTGAAGCCATCCACGTACCTCGGTCACGCTGCTGAGAGTGCTCTCAACCTCCATGGCCTTCAGTAAGAGGTGGTAGAGGTGGTGCTCACTCTCATAGTCCACGGGGTGGGTCAGGATGAGCTCTCCACTCTCCTGCGTCACCCTGAAGAGCCCGCTGGGGTTCGTCAGCAGAGTGTACGAAAGAGGCTGGCTCTGGAAAGAAACAGCCTCAACAACCGCTACTCTGTAAAGAATGAGAGAACAGCCCTTTGCTTCAAAACAACACCAAAAGCTGTTTCCTGAGCACCTAGAAGAGGAAGATGGGGATGCTGAAAGGAGAATTGCCCACTCGCTGTCAATGCAGGGCTCAGCACTGTATCCAACTGGAAATCCCTGTGCTACAGGGAGCCCGCTTACCCTCTCTTCTCTCACCAAACCGATCCTCTGACATAGCAAGGCTGGAATAACAACCCATTTCAACATCCTACTAACAGGAAAACATTGTTTTCTTCCCTTTTGTACTCTTCCAAATACCTGACAGCATTTACTGGTTTAGCTTCAGTTACAGAGATAACTGAGCTACTATACTTTTTACTTTATTTGAAGCTGTATATTCGGAAAAGTAACTTGTTCAGAGATGGACAGGAAACCCACAAAGCACAGGGCCTTTCCAGACCCTGCTGTCCCCCTTGTCAGGACATGAAATGAATGCTTGCCTCCCTACTGTGACTTATGCTTTAAAGCTCCATCTCTCACAGCAGTCTCTGCCCAGCATGACAGTACACTTTAAGTACATCTCAGTGAAAGCTCCAGGGAAAGAGACAAATTTCCCTCCTCCTCCCATTCAGTCTCTTTTAAGGAGTAAGTGGCACATCTCCCACAATTTTTCCTACTTCATCAACTTATCTTGACATTTCCTAGTCCCTAAAGGCCCTATGGCACTGCTCCACCTGCTACTTGGAGCCCGAAAAGCCCATGCTGCTCTCAGGCAGCTGAACAGTGACAATAAAACCAGAGCCAGCTCGGCAGCATCTCCCCACTGTGGCTTGGCTTAGCTATTCCTCACGTCACAGCAGAGCCCCTTGGAGATTTAGCTGAATCTATTTACAATTCGCACAGGCGTTGTTATCTCAAGAGTCTGGCAAGGACTTGCCTTCCTAAAAAATTAAATACAAATCAAATGGGATACAAACAATGTCAGATTTGGTTAATTAAAAGACAGTATTTTTCAAGCACTCATTTACATCTGAAGTGCTCCAGAAAAGGTGTAGCCAAGAGTTTGGCTGTTTTAATTCACGAAGCAATGCAATAAGACCCAAAGAGCAATAAAATAACAATTTCAACAGAAATCAATCATCCCAGGCTACACCATGTGCCACACTGGAGACACCAGAAAAGGCATAACTTCTTGTAGAAAACACAACACTATTTTTAAAGTGTAATAGGCAAACACATACGCGTAGCTCTGAGAAGCAACACCACAAAAATTTCACTATGTCGTGCTCTATAAAGTTCCTCTCAGACTGCAGGAAGGGAGCTCACCTAACAAAGTACAACTTACTTTTCTCCTGCTGGAGTATTTTCAGGGACAAACACACTGTAGGACATGTTGGTGAACTGAGGAGGTCGGGAGCCCGCCAGGATGGAGATGGAGGCATAGGGGCTTTTGTTGCCGTACTCATTGGTGGCTTCCACAGTAACCACGTACTCCTTGTTCCATGCCAAAGGCAAGCCCGTTGTCATGATAATGCCAGTATCCTTGTCTACTCGGAATCGCTCTTCACCACCTACAAGCATATGCACAAAGCTGCTCTGAAAAACACCCCACAGCAGGAACATTCGCATCTTCACTATTCTAAAAGTAAGCTACCCTCAAATCATCTACCTATGCCCTTGCGCTCACTTCTTTGCTCCTCTCCAGTTGTCCACCTTATCTTTCACTCACACCATGCTCTGTTGACTGGTGCAGTGTAACAGAGATGAGAAAGAGCAAGAAACGGAGTCTTAAGCTAATGGTAAGTCTGCAATTGATTTCAAAATATAAATGGAAAGAAAGAGTGACAGTAAGGCAAAGAAAGTGGCTGCAAGAAAGATTACCATTCATATAACTCTTTTACTTAAAGCACCTGTAGCTTCTACTTGCTGTACCTGCTATATCATTAAGGATTCCCCAAGAGGAAAAAAACCTTATGTATCAACAAAATGACAAAAAAGGAAATTGTTAAGAAAAATCTGCAACTTAACAGAATTTTACCATTTTTTTTCAACAGACCTACCTGCAACAATTGAGTAAGTTATCCCAGCACTGGTGTTGCCATTGTGGCTGCAAAATGCCACCAGCTGGTAGATGAGAGTGCCTTTTCGGGCGTCTGGATCGACGCGTGCCAGGTAAGGATATGGGTACATGCCCCAGGACAGAAGTTCCTCTTCTGGGGCAAGGAGTGTCACGTGGCAGAGGTACCAGTCATTCTCTGCAAAAGATGCATAGATTTATAGGCAGCTTGTTCACAAACTTCAGTTGCAAATGTTTAAAATCTTATCCATTAGTATCTATAAACAAACTGAATTGCCCATCACATTCGTCCTATCATATGCACCAAAAATTCAGTACTGATGCAGACGTTGGAAGCTGGATGTCCATTAGGCGCAGTTAACAACTAATTAAAACTACTTTCAATTATAGCTTTTAATTAGTTAGATATGCATATTAAATATTATGTCAGTCACACCACTTGCCATGACACAGTTTTAAGTGTGTACTTATCCAGACTTGGGTGAAATTTGGCCCTTTTATTTTCAACAAATTCAGCATAAATGTTGCCAGTTTTACCAAATCAGGTTTAGGCTTACTAAAATACTTCTCTTAAAAATCAGAGGAAGTGGTAAGCAATCAAAACTCCCTAAAATTCCTCCTGCTGTAGCACTAATATGTTTTGTTTTCTCGATCTGCTGGGTATTCAAGGAAAGGCAGACGTGTCTTCCCTTTCTGCCCCCAACATCCCATCTGGTTGCATCCCAGGTGAGTTGAACACCAGCTTTGGAATGGAATCACCCCAGGACAAAGTCTTGGGCTGTGTTATTTTGGGGCTAAGAAGCAAACTCCGATACTTAAAACAATAAACCATGGGTGCAGGCAATTGCAGCTGCCCAAGGTTGGACTGTAAGACTTGGGAGACGCCTGGAAGGACACACACCACTGAATGTCTGATGGTACTGAGGTTGTAGGTCTGTTAAGAGCTACACCACTACCAAAAGAAACACCCACCCAGGTCTACATATGTTTCATACAGGAAACCCTTGATCTCTGCCTTCAGAGAGGCCTCATTTAACATGGGATGGAAGACAACAGCAGCACGTGGACAAAATCAGCACCAAAGGCAAGAAGTAGGCTAGAAATTCCAAACAAATTTTAACTGTAGACCTCAGGGATCCAATGCTAAAAAAAAGGCTACCCACAAATAGAGGCATCCGCTGATGTGCAAGACCTGTATTTACAAGCAGCCTTACCCCACAGTAAAAATATGTGCTCAACAAATTTTACCAGAGGCAATCATTCCCAGAAGGGGAAGGACTTTATTGAAGTTTTGTGGGCTTTTTTAAAGTATTTAAAATAATTTAAGACATGCTTTCTTTAGCTAGAGGAAATTCCTAGATTACGTGGTTTCTGGTTTTCTAATGTACCAACTTTGCATACATTGGAACATTTGCTAAACGTGGTCCTCTAATTTTTTTTCCTACATTGCTCGGTGTAACACAAGGCACAACCCTCAGCATGAGCCAGAGGGTCACAAGAGCAGCTGCAGTGGTCAAGATTTTACCCATAGCCAAGAGGGAGAGCTGAGACACACACACTATTTTGCTAGGGCCAAGTAACAGAGTGAAAACTTGTAGATATGTGGGACTAAAAAATATTTTTGTTCATTCATTGGTCTAATTCCGGCAGCTATAATTTCTGTGGGGATGAATATCAAATACAGCATTTTTCCCATTTAGCAAGAGCTAGAGAATTATTTCAAAGAAGTAAAATTATTTGGCTTATTCCTTAATATTGTCCTATGTAGGTGATCCAAATGGTAAATACCAATCAATAACTAAGTCCTTCCTGTTGTAAGAATTGTAAAAACCACCACCATGCCAAAATGTCAGCCCTAAAACAGAGCTTCATGCTTTAAAAAAGAGAGAAGGGAATAAATTTCACTGGGTTCAGGACACCACGTCAGGGGAAATATTCATGTTCAAATTAACAATCATCTCCTAAAGTTTTACAAATGCTTCACCTCTCCCCTCTCTGAAATGTGCTTTCAAATAGACTCACAGAATCATTTAGGCTGTAAATGACAGTTAAGATCACTGAGTCCAACCATTACCCTAAGTCCACCACTAAAACGTGTCTCTCAGCACCACATCTACCACATCTATCCATCTCTGAAATACCTCCAGGGATGGTGACTCAACCACTTTGTTGGGCAGCCTGTTCCAGTGCTTGACAACTCTTTCGGTGAGGAAATTTTTCCTAATATCAATTATGAACCTTGACGACATTTCCCCTTGGCATAGAATCACAGAACTGTCTATGCTGGAAGGGACCTTTAGGGACCATCTAGCCCAACCATCAACCTAACTCTGATGAAAAACATCACTGGTCCTGTCACTAGTTTGGGAGAAGAGACCGACTTCCCCCTCACTGCAGCCTCCTTGTTGTGGTTGTAGAGAGCACTAAGGTCTCCTCTCAGACTCCTTTTCTCCAGGCTGAACAATCCCATTCCCTCAGCCACTCCTCATAAGAGTTGTGCTCTAGACTCCTCACCAGCTTTGTTGCCCTTCTCTGGACATGCTCCAGCACCTCAATCTTTTTCTAGTAGTGAGGGGCCCAGAACTGAACACTATACTTGAAGTGGGGCATCACCAGTGCCAGGTACAGGGGGACAATCACGTCCCTATTCCTGCTGGCCACACTGTTTTTGATACAGGTCAGGATGCTGTTGGCCCTCTTGGCTACCTGGGCACACTGCTGGTTCATATTCAGCCCTCATTGAACCTTGGTAAAATTTTGACACTTAGCCAAGCTTCACATCCCAGACTCAGGCTATGGCTGAGGTTGGCAGGGACCTCTGGATATCATCTGGTCCAGCCACCCTGCCCAAATAGGCCTACCTAGAGCTGGTTGCTCTGGACTGTGTCCAGATGGCTTTTGAGTATCTCCAAGGAGGGTGGCTCTACAACCTCCCTGGGTAACCTGTTCCAGTGAACTACAGTTCCGGGGACTGGATTTCAGGAAAGATGTGGACAAGCTGGCATGCCTCCAGAGAAGGGCAAAGAACACAACTAGAAAACACAGCCTGTCAAGAGAGGATTTTCAGAAGGCTGCAAGGGACACGCAAGCAGTACTGTAAGACACTGAAGGACTGATGAATGAAGCCAGTCAGTTGTTCCCAAGGTAAATATTTATGCTGGGTGCTGGGGGAGTTGCAAGGGGGAATCCTCCAGTGATTTTTGCGTTATAAGGATAATGGAGCACTTGATAGCTGCTGGAGAGTTGAGATCTCATCCATCAATGACATCTTTAAGACCTGACTAGACAAATATCTGCCAGCAATCACTTTGTTATAGCAAAACTTGCCTCTAGGCAGGGGCATGGTACCAGCAAGACTGTTAAATCCTTTCCATCACACTTTAATCCCCCTGCCCTTCAGCTTTTGCATCTCATTGATTTCTGAAGCTTACACGTTCACATGGCACTTGTTCCCCAGCAGCCTGAGGGATTTTCTAGCATAAACATTCTTTGTACCTTGTGTTTTTCCTTGCTGTTTGCTTAAAGGTAAGAAGTGAAGGAAGGAGCGAACGCCACTCCAGAAACAGACTGTACCATACATGAAAGGGAAAACACAGGATGAGGCCGAACCTTGAGGGCTGTGGTACAACAGCAGGTGGTAATAAACTTCAGATATCAGGTGGAACTTCTTTCTGCAGCTCACTCCTTCAGCTTCTCAGCATTTATTTCTGCTTTTAATGCTTGCAGAAGCAGAGCTGTTTTCTCCACAAGTAAACAAAACTTAACCTGAAGAAATCTACAAGTGTGCTGACAAAACAGCCCAGATCATCTGCAGACAAACATTAGAGGTCTAATTCTAGCAGGGAGTGAATGGAACTTGTGAGGTTGGGGTCAGCCTCTTCTCTCAAGTCACAGGCGATAGGACAAGAGGAGATTGCCCCAAGCTGCCCCAGGGGAGGTTTGGATTGGATATAAGGAAAAATTTCTTCACAGAAAGGGTTGTCAAGCATTGGAACAGGCTGCGCAGGGAAGTGGTGGAGTCGCCATCCCTGGAGGTATTTAAAAGCCATGTAGATGTGGTGCTGAGGGACATGGTTTAGTGGTGGACTTGGAAGTGCCAGGTAATGGTTGGAGTGGATGATCTTAAGGGTCTTTTCCAACCTCAATGATCCTATGTAAAAAAACCATCATTATACAGATTAGGTGTAAGTTGCAGCAAGTCTCAAACTCTAACTAAAGAAGCACTGTTGAACAAGCACCAGAGACTACCAGAGGCCAGTCAAACAGCACTATTCTGCTCTGTCATTCAGAAAAAGCTGTTCAGAAGCAGCACTTCGAGCCTTTGCTGCTCAGGAGTACGAACATTTCTGGTCTGGTAACTGTCTCCTCTTCACACACAGGCACCAGTTGTGAGAAACTCAAGGATTTTAAGGTGCTACAGACACTTGACATGGCAATCAAATACTACGGAAAACTATTGCATCAACTTGAAACAAGTCAGTGAGACAAAAACAGTCTTCATAACGTAGGGGTTTTTTTCCAGCAATGCATCGGTTTTTCAACTGTCATAACTGCAAAGGCATTAACAGATCAAGCCTCTGAAATCAATAGTGTTTTATTTGGTTCCACTGACACAACCACAGCATCCTATTAAATCAAAACACAACATCACCCAGTGATGTTACAGCTCACCCCTTTTGCCAATACAAATGATCCACTGAAAGGAAGGAAATAATCAGGAAACCAGGCTCCACAGCCTGTGAAACAAGATTATCAGCAGGATAAATCACTTGGTCTCCATGACATGCATTTGGAAAAGAGTCTTGGTATGATCAGTCTAGAAGACAATATTAAGGGACTGTTTTTGCTTGAAATATCAGTATACCACCAAAGCTTCGGCTCTACTCCTTCTTTACATGTAAGAAAAGGATGTTAGGGATGGCATGAAAGGGATGTCAACCAGCCAAGAGGGACCTCAGTAAAAGGGTGAGGACACAGCAAGTGCAAGGAAGGGGGAATTCACCACACGGCTATCCATGCAATGAAGAGCTGGTAACTTTCTGTCTTTGAGGGCTAAACACACACATTTCAGCAGATCAGAGACACCTGGACAAGAGCATGAAAGCAAAGAAAGAACTAGAAAAGGATTTTAAACTGCAAGTGGCTATTTTTGCAAGCTTGTATCAATTCCATCTTCTTTTAATCACTTTTTTTCCTCCCTGAACAGAAGAAGGAAATATGATAGAAGTAATTTTCTTTTCCCGAGACGAGGATTAGAGCTGCACTGACTGATGTGGGTTTGACAGGAATAATGTCGGGAAGCTGAGAAGTAAAAAATATGTGTAAAAAATTGTGGTATATGTTTTGCTTATATCCCCTCTGGCAAAATGAATCATTTGAATGTAAAAGAGACAGCATGGTATGCAAAAACATTTCTGAAGTACTCAGCTTGGAATAAGACATCAAGGCAGGATGACTACGCAGCCTCTCATTGTGCTGTCAGGCCACCCTGTCACCCACCAGTGGAAGGGCAAGACAACAGGAGCTTTGGCTCTCTATCAAACCTTCACCAGGAAATCCACACTTGAGAAATGGTTACTATCAGGGCTTAGAAACTCTTGTCATCTTCAGGACTGAAAGACAAAATTAGTTTCAAATGACCTATATGTCCTCAAATTAAAAAGAATGTAATTTCCAGAAAAGCACCTGACACACTAAGTTAACAACTTTCTATCTCAGATATCATACAAACTTGTATTTGAGATTAAAAAAATCTTGTATATAACTTGTTGTAAAAGTCCTACAAATGCTTGTCCTATAAATTTTCCCTGTAAATTACAACGTACAAGAGTAATTTTTTAAAAAATGTATTTGGATACACTGGGGACTATGAAAAGATAAGTGTGTAGAAGCAAAAAAGAAGAAAAATATAAAAGGACTCATTTATTCAGGCTTAAGTTGCCTTTAGGATCCAGAGCCCCAATGGACACCACCAACATAGCATGAGACATTAATGCTGCACTTCAATACAAAGATGAGGGAACCACCACCTATTTCTGAGATCTGTAGCAGCAACCAGAGTCTCTGCTTGCCACAAGATACATTATTTAGTTAGTTTTTACATGTTTAACACTACAGTCACCAGGAGTTACGATGTGCAGCTCACGCTCCAGTCTCTCAAATGTATGACAGATCTGAGGAGCCTTGGTAAAGATCAAGGGAAGGAAAACAAAGGGGATTTGTGCAGGAAGAGAAAAGAAAACACAGGACTAATCAGAAACTGTAATCCTAAGAGTTTAAGGATATTACACTTCACACTCTCTCCCCTACACCAGGTGATTTAAAGATAAGCCAGTGGCAAGGATGAATATCTCCTTCCCTTTGCCAGCAGCCCCATCCCTTTGATGAGACTCCAGCAAAGAGCACAGGGAGACAAAGCCTCCTGCTCCTCTAGGGAAGCAGAGGAAAAGCCCTCAGCTGTCATTGTTGACACCTCTGCAAGTCAACCGGGCAAGAAATCGGGTAAAACCACCCAGCTGAGTTATTTAAACCACAGGTGTGGTGGCTGAAGCACTGAAAAGTGTATTTTACACCCCTCAAAAGCCATAGACTACCCATTCCCCTTACTGCCATCTAATACTGGCACAATATTAGACGAAAGTGTCCCCTTGGGTTTGGTTGGGTTTTTTAGTGTGGGTGGATTTTGGTAGGTTTTTTTTGCTTTCAAGCACTTTTCACACTCAGATTTTGTAAGACAGCTTCACGTAAACCACCTCACAAATCATAAATGTCAGTTCATCAGCCCTTTGCATAACTAGATGCCCTATGTGTGCAAGACACACTGGTGCCTCAGTTCCCAATCATTATCCACGACTATCAACAATGCTCTTCTAAAACTCAAGCTGATTTTGAACATTCCAGTCTTTATTTTGTAGCTATGGTCAGTCATGTGTACTCCAGCACTGCCTGAGGATCAGGCGTGATTGAGTCATTGTGTTATGTATCTCATAAACTAACTCTTACACATCCCTGTCCTCAAAGCACCTGCAATCCAGTCCTCATCCATTATGCAGTATTCTACAAACACTGTAGATAAGTATTGAATATGAAATAAAATTAAAATACATATGGACAAGCCTTATAAAAACTCTTCCATGCGTATTATTGTGCCTTTCAGAAATTTTCCTGAAACTAGAGTATACGTAGGAATAATCCACTTCTTCATCTCTTTCAGAAATGTCTTTTAGCCTACAGAAGTGTTATTTACACAGTGATGCTGTCCCCTGTGTCTCCTCTCCCCTACTCAAGTGGATTTGAATCTGATGGCCAATTTGTTCACGCCATTACTGTGCAACCATGAGGATTAGAAATCCTTCACAGCACCGCGGAGAAAATGGGAAGCACAATTAGTTACAGGATCTCAAGAGCTTCCAGATGGTAGGAATCTTCATAAAACAAGTTTTTTACTACAGCTTGCCATGTTAACAGCCTACTAATCGCCATTAAAAGAAGCTATTAAATACCATACAATCCATAATTACTTGCAGGCATGTCAGTTGGCGAGGAGAGTGAGTTGGAGAGGTTCAGTAGCCAGACCATGCCAACACAGTAAAAACAGCTGAAGACTCAGCACCACAGAGGACATTTGGAGGATTTAATTTCTTTTTTTTTTTTTAAAAGAAGGAAAGTGCTATAAGACACAGCTGCTATCTTGGCATTTAAAAGTTCCTTCTATTTGCAGATCATTCAGCTTTTACTGTTGATAGGATGGAGAGGCATGTTCTTTGGTCTTGTTTCCATCTCCCACAACTTCCATCTTCCCCAGTCCCATCAGTATTTCACAAGGCAGGTGAAACAATACAGACAAGTACAGCGCACCCCAGTAATAGAAATAAGGCTGTATGCACACCACTGAAGTGAAATTGTCTGCAAGGTCTCTTCTGCTGACAATAAAGCAGCTTAAAATGTATAGTCACAAACTCCAGGAGGGCTCATGAACATTTTTATAAAGACAGTATGAAGGTAAACAGCACTGAGCTTCATCATGACATGTCTACTGAGAAAGCTGCATGTTGGAAAAGCTACGTGCTGCATGTCGTCATCATTAAAGAAACCCAATGTCCTCCAAGGCACCTACAACTGGACAAGCTCCCAATTGCTGTCTCTGCCTTCTTGCCATCCAACACAACACAGCACCTAATCTACCTCATTAAAGTGGTGCTTATTAAGTTGAAAGTAGCTTATGTGGGTCATAAAAGAGCCTCTTCCTCAGAGGCAGAATCTGGTTGCTCCAGTGGTTAGAAATCACCTCGCTTCCAGCCCCAGTCATTCTGCAGAAAAGCTACAGTCATTTCTTCTTGTGTCCGTGTTGCCCTTTAGCATAAGTAAGTCTCTTCTTGAGGTTTGTTCAAATGATTTAAAAAAGAAGTTTCTTTACCTTCCAGTTCTCCCTAAATACTGACTTTCTAAACAGAGCCTCTTCCCCTTCCACAGACACATCCCTCGCTGCTTTCCTACTTCTCTGTCACAAACCAGATGTCTATTCCATATGTATAGTGCTTGTTTACTCAGGTAAAAGCTCAGCCACCACATCTGATGTGAAGCAAGTGCATCCATTATCGTATGCACAAGCCATTCTTTACTCTGCTGTGACCAATGCTACTTTTTGCTCCTTCCACCAGCAACACAAAGGACAGGGAAAACACATATCGTGAGAGCAGCAGAGCCTCAAGCCCTTTCCATCAGCCTGATTCCTAAGCTCAAACTTTTAAAGGCTTTTCTTTAAACTTTCTGCTTAACTGTGTCTTAAATTTTGGACAGTCTCCACCAGCATGCCAACCCCACTGCTCAGGCTAAAACTGCAGTACCGATGAGACCCTAGCCAGGATCTAAGTGCTTTAGCAAGGAAACACCAACGCTTGTTGAGAAGCCAGCACCGCTCTCCAGCCAGAACAGCTTCCAAAGGCCATCGGAGATGCACAAATTGCAGCCAGATCAACTCCACTTCAGAGTTGTATTCCCAGGTGAGAGGGCAACATGCATGTCGGCATGGTATATGAACAAACTGCCTGTGCAAACATGCTATGTGTGAGTTTTGTGGCTCCCATGTGCAACACAGGTGTGAAAAGGCAACCACTGATGACCCTGCTCCTGCTGCTACATGAAAATGAAACCCTGCTGGGCACCTCACAGCGCTCTTGGAGCCTGAGAAAATACTTGAGAGCATGCAGGGGTATTTCTGGCACGGTGCAGCTTTGATCAGGGTCTAGAACAGGTTTTTGAATATCTTCCTGCTGTTGTAATGCAACAAAAACTCAGAAATATTAAATCACAGGCTGTATAAAAGGATTTATGATATTAACATTAAAAATAAAGGGCTGAATATTCTATTTTGAAGGTCTCCTATTCTTTTTCTCTTTAACTTGTTATGTTAAAGGCTTTCTCATCAGGCAAATAATATCTTATCTACCTTACTAAGAACACTTGTAACATAAACTTTACATTTACCTCTTCAGTTTTCAAGCTTTTTGCTGGTTTCTCAGCTATAGATTTTATCTGACATTCTTATCACTAATTTATTGCCTCTGGGCCATAACATATTTTTACATCATTTTTTTTACATTAAGATTCTTCCAAAGACACATACAGACAGTGTAACACAATAACCTTCATCCTGGAGCTTGCTGTTTTGTCTAATGATCCCTGGCCATTAAAATGGTTTCACGGTTTAAGCGAAGCAGCCTTTTTCTCTGGCAGCACCTGAATTTGAAGGCGTAGCAAGGGTATCCACAGATGGTTTTAATCAGTCTGATACCCAGAAAGGAAAAAATCCAAAACCATAGCATATAGTATGACCTCCAAACCTGATTGCCAGTTCAGATTTCTGTTTCTGAGTCTGATTTACTTTGTTCTAAAAATGTCAGGGAGTGACAGGAAGCAATGGGTCAATTCTGTCTTCATGAAAAAAAACCCCAAACCCTAGGCTATATCTTGACTTGAAATCACAGCCAGCAACATATATGGATTACTTGCTAGTTTTTACAGAAGCTATATTATGTGGATTGAAAGGTTTTCCCTTCCCAGCAGGCATCCCGGTGGAAGTTTTTTAGGAAAGTACAAAAGGCTCAAACCATGTAATCTCTTTCCATGTACAGTCTAGGCTGTATGTTCAGGAATTTCAAGACTTGAGAGATGCCTTTTTAAAATGTAGTTTGCTTCCAGTAGGTCATGAGGGCTCAGCACTGATCATATTCTACCGTAAGACACTACACCTGAGGAACAGCATTAAGCTGCAGCCTCTTCAGTCAGATTTAAGATCTATCTCCTTGGAATTCAGTTACAGCAGTAAATAGTTGTTATCCCACCTCAAAGAGGATGAGAAATCCATCTCACTTCCAAAACACGAAAATACTGAACAGCCTTGCAACTGTTTTATTCATTTCAGTCACATCTAAAGGGTTGCTAGTCTCAAGCTTACTCTCTTGAGCGCTGCAGACATACAGGAGGGGGAGAGATTTGTCTTGCTGTTCCTTTTTTTTTTTTTTTTAGTCTCTCTTGTTGTTAAAGAAAAATAACCTTTGCAGACTACGGAGTGACTGCTTGCCACGGGTGTTTTCAGTTTGATAGTGTGTGGGCATTTTGATAGCATCTGCAGTGGCACAGAAACCACCCAGTGGGTCTCACTACTCCAAGCTAACGCAATGGGGGCTCTATAAGCCTTTCAAGGTAGGTTCTTAAGATTGAAAAAAAACAAAACACAGCTGAAAGTCTGCTAGAGTTAAAGAAGAGGGGTAAGAAATCACGTTCCTTCACTTCTTTGAATCATGGTAGGCAAAGTCCTAAACTTAAAGCTTCTACACAGCGTGCACCAGGATGTATTGCCAGCAGAAAGGACAGCTGTAGGTGGAGAAAGAAGAAACAGTTGTTTAACTGTACACGTCCCATCTTGTTTAAGTTGGAAACAAGGATGAGAACCTACATAGGCGCTTGTAGGTGTGCATGAACAGACATGGACTTGGGATGGCAAGGGAGCTACAACCTTTTCCCACCAGCCCCAGACCATCCATGCTCATGCAACGCACTGTTCTGACAGTGCAGCCAGTGTTTCCAGGATGTTAAGCATCCAAAAAGAAAATCTGGATGAGGAAATGGCAGGTTTGTAGCTTGTATCTTTGTACCAGTCTTATTTGAACTCCAGGTCCCACAACTATACCCATGCAGAACGCAGAACAGCAAGGCTTTGAGAGACGGAGGCAACCTGTGAGATTCCTAGAGAAGGTGCTACCAGCTCTGTGTAGGTAAACAAGACCATCCACAGAAGTTGTGTGAGCCTCTTTGCGACACACAGTCCATGTACCAAGTGCATATTCAATGGGGGAAGAACTGCATTTTCACAGTGCCAGCCACAGTGTCCCCACAGAAGAGACAGCAGCCCCACACAAATCACTGCCATGAGCACCACTGACCAACAGGTGGGATTCACAAGGTTATTGTACTCTATGCTCAGTTTATTTCAGTGTTTCAACACTGTGCATGAAAACTTTGTTTTCCTAGGACTACAGCTGCAAGAAAGAGTGCTTGAAATTACTATCTGACCTCCTTTTTTATTATTCTTGTTATAAGTGCCCAAAAAGCTTTGCTTTTCTTGGAAAAAACCCCAAACTCATGACACATGCTTCACTGGAGAAGGAGCACCTATGAAACACCTTCTTCCATTCATGACTTTTACATAGGAGATGGCAATTAATAAGGGTCCAATAGTTTTGTTTCTCAATTAATGAGAGAATTAAAAGTTTGGCACATGTTCCATAATATTGATTACTATGTGACATACTGTTAATTATAATTAGTAAGAGGCATGGGGAGAATATGAGCAGCAGACCAAAGTTAATTCTGTTTGGCTTTAGATAGTTCAGCAGGCTTCTTCAGACAAAAAAAAACCAGGTGCTCAAAGGCTCCCACTGTTTCATCCTCTTCCTGTAAAATAAGGAGCCAGAAAGAGATCTCAAGTTCATTATTGTAGAAAGTTATGAGTCGTTTTGATTTTCAAAGTCGCTTAAAGGAGTGTCTAGATGACCTTGTCCCACTTGATCATCGAATTCCTTTCTCCCTGAGGCTCATCTCTTGTCAATACTTTATCAGTGCATAGACAGTGGTACAAACATGTTGTGCAGCACCAGTCTGGAGAGGACAACACGATTAATCATCAGTACAACACTGCTCACAAGGTTATTTGCTTTCATTACAAACAAACAAGATGTCACCTTTCCAGCTCCATCTTTAGCTTGTATAAGTTTTACTTTCAGCATCGAGTGATTTGCTTAAAGTTAGTGCCTAGAAATACTGTGCAGTGGTTTTATTATGTTAAATGTTTCTCACTTGCACAGCACACCCCATTCCTACTAGAAAAAGTCTCTCAGGCAGGCAGCCCTGGGAGTCTGACTGTAGGCTGTGCACAACGGTAGAGGTCACAGCCCCCAACATGCCTCAACACACTTGTTTTCCTCCCAGCTCTATGTTTCACATTTCCTGAGCATTACGCTGTAAAAACCATTTACAGAAAACTGTAAATATTCCTTCCATGGTGAAGCTGTAAACATCTAAGAAAAAAACCCAAACCCACAGCAAAGCCAAACCCCAAGGAAATGATAACCAGTAACGTTATGAGAGACCTGAGCTACGGTCACAAAACCACTACAAAACTTACTCTGAATAAGATAAAAGTAACACATGGAAAGAACAGGTCCTGTAGCTACAATGCATTTCAAGCTTAACACCGTTCAAGAAATTTAACAAGTCTAGCCATTCTCTTTGCTGTCCTATTAGAAGAGCCATATCCAGTATACAAGCTGTTGATGGACACATGGTGTCTTCATTCAGTTCTCTACGCCAACTTCTAGAATGCCAGATTCAGCTCATTTTTAGTTTTTCACTTGTCCTAAGCCCATTGACATGTTTTGCAACGGCTTGTCTCCCTTCCCGTGCACTGCTCTGCCATTGCTGCAGCTAACTTCCAGCATCGTTTCAGGGAGGTTCAGTGAGCAGTCACAGAAGGGTCTCCAAGCACAGTGGGCTGCAGCTGCAGGTCCGTGACTGCCAGGCCAATGTCACCTCTCCCGTCCCAAGTCCCAAAGGACCACAGTGAACAGAAGAGGCTCTCTGGTATCTCCCCAGGCTGCCCGTCCTGAAGAGCTACCTCCTTTAACTGCTCACTACCCCATGAGCAGACCCCTCCAGAAGTGAAGCTGATGTGAAGGAATTCCTTACAACACATCATCAACCAAAAAAATCCCATTATTCTCCACATTTTGTCTGTTCCTTGAAAGGCAGGAGTTGGAAGTTTCTCTCGGTACCAGGGAATAGCCAGTATATAGGACAAGGGATAATGTTTTTAAATCAGAAGAGGGGNCTCTGACCATTCTGTGAATCTATATCCCCACGCCACCCATACCAGCCTGCGGGGCAGCTCCCGCAGCCGCCCACGGCTCCTCACACCCAGAGGCGGGCGGCATCCCCGCTG
>VXBW01003904.1:1527406-1560911 GCA_013400375.1 Thinocorus orbignyianus | reverse complement strand
GCAGTGCCCCGCAGAGCGACACTGCCCGCACTGCTCCGCGCACACCCACGCCACGTGGGGAACCCGCCCGCCCCCCGCCCGCACCGCCACTCACAGCCCTGGGCGGGGACCGGGCCAGAAGAGCTCCAGCCCAGCCCAAAGGGCGAGCGGTACAAGCAGGAGGAAAGGCTGCTGCATAAAGGTCGGAGCGCACCGGGATGCTTGAGTGGCTGAAAAATCACAGCATCGCAGAATCGTCTCGGGGAAGGGATCTGTAACATCGAGCCCAACCAGTAACCTCACACCGACTCAACAACCACCAAGCCGCATCCCTCAGCACCACATCTACATGGCTCCTCAATGCCTCCAGGGGTGGTGACTCCACCACTTCCCTGGGCAGCCTGTTCCAACGCTTGACGACCCTCTCCGTTAACAATTCTTTTCTAATACTCGATCTAAACCTCTCCTGGCACAACGTGATGCCATTTCCTCTTGTCCTATTGCTTTTTACTTGGGAGAAGAGACCAACCCCCACCTCGTTACAACCTCCTTCCAGGTAGTTGTAGAGAGCGATAAGGTCTCCCCTCAGCCTCCTTTTCTCCAGGCTGAACAACCCCAGCTCCCTCAGTTGCTCCTCATAAGACTTGTGCTTCAGGCCCCTCACCAGCTTCATTGCCCTTCTCTGGACATGATCCAGCACCTCAATGTCTGTCTTGTAGTGATGGGCCCAAAACTGAAGACAGTATTTGAGGTGTGGTCTCTCTAGTGCCGGGTACAGGGGGACTATCACTTCCCTAGTCCTGCTGGCCACACTATTTCTGATAGAGGCCAGGATGCTGTTGGCCTTTTTGGCCACCTGGGCACACTGCTGGCTCATGTTCAGCCAACAGTTGACCAACACCTCCAGGTCCTTTTCCACCAGGTGTCTCTCCAGCCACTCTTCCCCAAGCCTGTAGCGCTGCATGGGGTTGTTGTGACTCAAGAACAGGATGCAGCACTTGATCTTGTTGAACCTCATACTGTCCCAGCCTCAGCCCACCAATCCAGCCTGTCTACAGGATCTACAGGTCCATCTGTAGAGCCTTCCTACCCTGAAGTAAATCAACACTCCCACCAAATCTTGTGTCATCAGCAAACTTACTGAGGGGGCACTCAATCCCCTCATCCAGATCATTGATAAAGATATTTAACAGAAATGGCCTCAATGCTGAGCCCTGGGGAACACCACATGAGATGGGCCACCAACTGGACTTGACTCCATTCACCACCACTCTCTGGGCCCAGCCATCCAGCCAGTTTTTCACCCAGCAAGGCATGTGCCCATCCAAGCCACGAGCAGCCAGTTTCTCAAGGAAAATGTGGTGGGAAATGATGCTGAAGGCTTTACTGAAGTCCAGGTAAACAACATCCACAGCCTGTCCCTCCTCCACTGAGCAGCTCACGCTGTCATAGAAAATCAGGTTGGTCAAGCAGGGCCTTCCTTTCATAAACCCATACTGACTGAGCCCAATCACCTGCTTGTCCTGCACATGCTGCATGGTGGCACTGAAGATGGTCTGTTCCAGAACCTTCCTGGACACCAGGTCTGACTCACAGGCTGGTAGTTTCCCAGATCCTCCTTCTGGTCCTTCTTGTGGATGGCCATCACCCTTGTGACCAAGGAGACATACTTCTCTGATGTGAGCTGGGCTTGTCCTGTATGGCCTCTCAGGAGGGGATATACAGGCTGCTGCTCCTTCAGAGAAGATGTGTTTTTGGCAGAAGGGGGAAGAACAAAACATGTCTCAGCACAATACATGAATAGCGCTGATTATTGCATTTAAAATTTCTGTATTTGGGTGAAATATATTTGGGAAAATAATAGTGTGCACTGCTCTTGGGAGCAGCACTGAAATGGTCCTTCTGAGCCACGCATCAGCACCACTAAACGTGCACAAAACCATCTGGGTGTGGGAGTCATTGCACTGGTTATGATGGGATCAATGGAAGCATAAATCCAAGCCAGGTAGATTCCCCACCACTCCTCAAACCAAGCACAAGCTCCAGCAGCTTCTCCCATACCTGCTAATAAACAGGAACAGTGTCTCCCTTCACACACTGACAGCAACAACAGCTGAGGAACAGCCTTTTGCCGAGCCTCCACATCCAGCTGCTCAAACTATACATATTTTTTTTCAATTAGAAACACTCTCTCTTGCTGTTCTGGACACAGGTTTGCTAGTTTTAGTAAGAGGCTGTTAGCAAGGCAGGGGGGTTGTAACTTCAGTGACAACTCATCTAGGCTGGAAGTGAAGCTTTGCTCAAGAAAGCCAGAAACCCTTCCAATCAGCTTTAGTCAAACATTACAGGCAACAGTCAAAGGTGACAGCCGACTGCCAGATCTGCACCTCTGCCACCTGGGGAACTACCACCTTCAAGGAGAGGTGATCACTGGGTGATCATGTCATGTTATCACAAGCTGCCAGCCTCTGTTTTCACCCTAGGAAAGCAAAGGGGTGATTATTTCTGAAAAGAGTTACCATGTGAGATCTCAGACTGGGAAGGCAAAGAATAAAGCCAGGTATTTTTAAGGAATGTTTGCCGGTAACAACAGGAAAGTAACCACCAAGATCCATCCATGGCTGATGTGCTACAGCAAACTTTGCGTGTGTCACCTACCACACACCTACATCTTTTTGACCTATATAAAAATAAAATGTGAATAATCCCCTATCTCACAAAGGCCCTGGAAAGCTCATTAATTTACAACACTTAATGAGCCAACCAAACAATCTGAACGAGCGTTCAGTTTAGGATCAGTACTGAGCTACAGCACCACATACCCTTCTCTGAAACACGATGTGTTCTACCAGCCTGACACAAACTCTCAATAAGCAAATTAACTCCTCCCAAAATCAAGTGCTCTATTTTAAGATGTGCTGCCCCTTCTATTCTCTTAGTTAGAAACATACGGTTGTGTCAACAGCGTGGCGAGACACGAGCTCCATTTTATTCACAGTACTCCCCTATATATGAACCCATATATCATTAATACACTCATTAACACACCGTTTTGGTGATGTAAATTTAGGCTTCTGCTGTTCCTCACTCCCATTTGATAGAATTTAGGGCAGAACCTTACAGAGCAGAACCAGCGACAGCCTTGCCACCACGGACACTCTCTGGCACAACCGTGTCATTTTCAGCACCCAGTCGCTCAAAACCTGTGCAGAGACAAACCAAATCTGTGCATATCTGTGGGCAATCCCCTACCCTACGATTGGTCCTTCTGAGCACACAGTCGAGGTATATTTGGCTGCGATTAACAGCATTTATTATGTGGCTGCATCCCAGCCAGCCACAGCCAAAATGCTTCTCTCACCGGTGCCAGGCAGCCGTGCACGCATTAAATGCTCTGAAATGGCAAAAATTTTATTATCATCGGCAGTTTGAACATTTTCTCAATCAACAACAGGACCAAACTGCAGTATTTTGTTGGAAATATGAAAATACTGATTCAAAGACTAAATATTTCAATCGGTCTTTTCAATGAAAACTGTGTTTTCATTGAGGGGTGAGGAGGGAGGTGCAGTTCAGCTGAAAGGGACCAGGGAGGTCCAAGCACAGGTTTGCAAATGGGTGTCTTTGGGGTCAGTGGGTGATGTTCTGTCCTGGTGACTACATCCAAAACCAGGAAAAACTGACCACCATTCACAGCTGACTCCACGTGCTCATCAGGGATCAACAGACAGTTAAAGGGCTTGAGGAACAGTAAGTAATTCTCAAAAACCATATAATATATAGATGTACAGTATATATTGAAATGCTACAAGAATGACCATTTCAGAGTAACCTGATTTTCTTCTCAGGACACTGCCAGGAAAATGGTATGGCTCTTTCTGTGTAGCCACCTTTTCCACAAGAACTTGGTTCTTCCTGTGAAACTGGAGCAGAAACTCCAGAGGCTGATACGGCGTTAATCCAGGAGGCAACTTGAGTTAGGACAGAGGAGAAGTTAGGACACTCTTGGAGAAGAAATAAATAGAAATGAATTAAATAAACTCCTTAGATACCTTAAGGACACTGTCTGCTTCTATTGGCGAAGGATCACAGTGATGTTTATTTTTAGGAAAACCTTATGTGATGAATTAAGGACTGTGAATTGCAGCCACTGAAGCTAAGAACTGCTGTTCAGAGCCCAAAAGCCTTCCTCTGGCCCTCTCTCACAGCTGAGACAAGTCCCTGGAATGCAACCAGCAGCTGAGACTACAGCTCAGATCACCATAAAATGGGCCAAATTGGGAGAGGCAGGGAAGAAAAGGAAAGGGAAAGGAAATAAAGAAGCGTCAGCATTTATCCAGGTGGTGCTAATGTGGAAACAGACATAAATTACACTGCTAAACATGCATTTCAGAAATCAATTTTCATGAAGCAGGGCTTGATTTTAGTACACCTTTCTAAAAATCGTGTAACCTGCTCAATCACTTCTGCAGCAGTGATTTTGTACTATTGCCCACAGCTGAAATTAGGTCCACCAAGGAAACCACAGGGGCTCTTTCCAGCACCCTGCACTTAACTCCAAGGAGACCACATCATCCATTTCTATTCACCTTCATCTTCCATAATCTGCTGGTATTTATTGTAACAGTGTAAAAAACCCAGTCAGTGTAACATGGTTTGGGTCTTTCTGTAGCCAACCAGTCAGCACAGCCCCATCGGGAGTGAAGGCCTGACAGCAGAGACTATAGTCAAAGCCCTCGGTGCCCGCAGAGCTGTTTCCCATATTCTCACTCCTCCCTCCAGTTACAGCTGCTGTAGGGTTGTTTTTCCCTTCTTAAATACATTATCCCAGAGATAATGGGCTCAGACTTGGCCCACCCTCTGCTTTGGATCTGGCCAGCACTGGCTCTGTCAGACACACTGGAAGCTTCTGGCAGCTTCCCACAGAATCATAGAACAGTTAGAGTTGGAAGAGACCTTAAAGATCATCAAGTTCCAACCCCCCGGCCATGGGCAGGGACACCTCTCCCTAGAGCAGGTTGCTCCAAGCCCCATCCAGCCTGGCCTTAAACACTTCCAGGGATGGGGCATCCACAACTTCCCTGGGCAACCTGTTCCAGTGCCTCACCACCCTCTCAGGAAAGAACTTCTTCCTAATATCTCATCTAAATCTCCCCTCTTCCAATTTAAAACCATTATCCCTTGTCCTATCACTAGACTTCCTGACAAAGAGTCCCTCCCCAGCTCTCCTGGAGCTCCCTTCAGATCCTGGAAGGCTGCTCTCAGGTCTCCCCGGAGCCTTCTCTTCTCCAGGCTGAACAGTCCCAGCTCTCTCAGCCTGTCCTCACAGCAGAGGTGCTCCATCCCTCTGATCATCTTGGTGGCCCTGCGCTGGACCTGTTCCAACAGTTCCATGTCCTTTCTATGTTGAGGACTCCAGAGCTGGACACAGGACTCCAGGTGGGGTCTCACAAGCGCAGAGTAGAGGGGGAGAATCACCTCCCGTGACCTGCTGCTCACACTTCTTTTGATGCAGCCCAGGATGGGGTTGGCTTTCTGGGCTGCCACCCCTGTAGCCCCCCTGCTACCCAAACCTCACCACACAAACCCAGTGCATCTTCTCAGGAGGATATTCAGGGAGAAAAAGTCAGAGATTGATAATTCCATAGGAAGCATCTCTTATTTTGCTGCTCATCCTCACCCCTGTGACTCCAGAGGCAGCCATGGTCAGCACCACAGAGGGGTCTGGCTGCCCCCCTGGAGCTGCCAGAACATCGATGCCACCCCATCAAGACAGACACTTGAGCTACGCTCTACAGTCGCCGCTTGACTGACAATTGCACATGCAAATAATACAACAGAATACAAAAATCATTTTATTACCATAACAGAGGAAGGAGGTTAATTCATTATGAACTACATGGGTTTTTTTCGTGAAAGGATATCAGACTTCTCTAAAGAAAACATAAAATGGTTTGTGTTCCAAACAATCCACGCTTCTTGGACTTGGCTTTTAGTACAATCCTTTTTTTTCTCAGAAAAAGTTTGTCATGAGAGAAAAATATTTACTATGTATACATTATTTTGATAAAAAACCTGTCCAAGACAACAAGCAGGATAAAAGGAACCGGATTCTTCAGATATGCTATTAAATACTTGCACACAGGTACGTCCACGTTCCACACACCCTGCTGCTCCACGCCAACCTTAAAGCACCACCAGCAATTCCTCTACATTACTGACGGAACAGAGTTTGAAACTTTGAAAGGCATTAAACACCCACCTCTCTCCCATCAAATAAACAGGCAACCTTGAACATCACTTGAAGGGCAGAATTACATACATTTAACTGGGCTGAAACTGAAAACATTGCCAGATTAACATTTAAACATCTCATTGAGGTACCAAACGTCCCCGAAAACCTTTAGGCATTGCTAGTCCTGCATTTGGCATAGTAAGAACGCAGCAACGTAAGGCAGAGATTTCCTTTCAGCTGTATGGATGAAGGAGAAATGATTACTAAAGGAACACACACTGTGTGCTTTATAATTTCCACTTTTTTTTCTTTTTCCCTAAAGTTAAATTTTAAAAAGAGTATTAAAGGCATAATTACACGGGTTTGTGTTGAGGTATTACTTCACTTTAAATACCACTTGTGTTGGAATAAACTCAGCCCTTCTTTCATCTCTAACACCGTAGTACTCCAGAAGCCACCTGCCCATCAGCATTCAGGGGATTTACAGATCCAATCACCATTAGCAATGACAGAAGCTACTCATTACATTCCCAAATCATTCCAAATAGTAAATCAGACATCTCTAAAGGCAAATGTAACACGCGTGCCCACACACTCACACAAACAGCCTGTGCCTTCTCCCCTTAGGTGTTTGCTTAAAGGGCAGGTTATACATCATTAACAGCAGTCATTAAGAAGCGTCATTTTAATGACAGCTTGTGGTCCCTGTGACCTGATCTCGCTTCATTTATGTGAACTGCATGAGAAAGCTGATGGAGGGTCAAGAGATTTGAACACTTGCAGATGGCTTAGTGAAAATAAGGTGGTAAGAACAAGATCTGGTCCCTAAACCTCTACATTACAGTCAACAGTAATGCCACCAGAGCTAATAGTTTGAAAAATTTTCAGTGCCTGGGCATTGAGAAAAACTTTTGGGCCCTCTTGCTTCCATATTTGGGTACCTCCTCCTTACCCACGCAAAGGAAATTCTATTTAAGATTGTATTGTATTAGACTATTTCCAGTATTATTTTTTTAAGCAACATGAATAGAAGCGTGTTTTCTGAAATGCCTCTACTTAATTAGTCTCAAATACCTCCTGGAAAATCTATCAACTGAATTCAAGTATGTGGTAATTTAGGAAGTGAAAGAGCTTTTTTTTTTTTAGATTAAAACAAAACTGTACGTGTCAGTTTAGCTGTGGTTTGATCAAACTGTAATCCACGAGTCCAATGGTAACAGGTGAGTGTCTGAAAACACTACACTTCATTTATTCTTTCAAGGTGATTTTTTTTGCTTTTAATAAGATCAAGCACATCAGAAAATGGAAATGTGAAGGAGGAAATAAGCCAATGAAACAGCAACACAAATTGCTGTGCAAACTCTCATCCTTCCCAGTGCAGAGCTGCCAGAGGGCTGGCACACATCCTGCCTGCACCACTTTCTCCACGAGCATCCTCAGAGGCTGGGCTATTAAGACACAGTGGAAGCTCTAGAAGGAATTTAAAAAAAACCCAAAATCTTCACAAAAAGAAACACAAACCGAGTTTTTTGTTTGTTTAATAAAAGCTTGCAAGGCACATGTTTCAACTGAATTGCAACATCTACAGCAAAACAGATCAAAATTTGCAGAACGTTCCCCCAGCCCTTTCAGGGAGTGAGCCCTGTGGCCCAGCTGAAAACCAAGGGCTGAGTGTCCAAGTCCAACATAATTATCCACTATCATTGTCCTTCTGAGGGATATCACGAAACTTACTGTTTCTTTTACACAGAAGGCGGAGATTAGAATAGACAATAATATTTTTGCTAATCCAGAGCTGGATAAGAAGTTCAAGCTTACAGTTTTCTTTGTAAGATATGATTCTTCCAGTCGCTCATTTTTAAAATGATGCCTTTTTACTGGAGCAACAGCAGAGCTTCTCCCACACAAAAGGCTCTTCCTGTTACTTAAGGCTGCTGTGCCAATGGTGCTGCAATACAATTTTCCCTAATATAAAAAGCAAGGTAAAAATCTTAAATGATTCTCCTAAAGCAGAATCAATCCAAGTATCAAGAATACATCATAAAAACTATGACAAAACTAACAACAAGGACTATATCACAGCTCAAATAAAGTCCAACATGTTCGTTTAAACATGTGTAAAGGCCAACTACACAGTTGTGCTACAACATAGTTTTCTTCAGACATACAGATGGCCTTGGTTGTGATTTTTTTCTTACACATGTGCTCTACATGTAAGTACTCAAACTATGATCTATGTGGTAACACACACACAGCATTGGGGTAAAACACAACAGGCAGTCAAGGATAGTTAAATATTGCATCTTGGCATGGCAGTCTAAGGCACCAAGCCGTGAACTATGCGACTCCATCCACCCAAGTGCAGCTGTAACCCTGAAGTTGGCTGCCCGGGATGCCTTATTGCTGTTATGAAATGGTATTCGTGAATGATTAACCTCAGGTGGGTCAATGACTGACACACAGACATACAATTCCTTGACAGTAATTCAAACAAACTTAAATTGTGTAAGGAACTCTAAACTTGCTTCCAAATCTTACATCTACGACCACACTAGCACACACAGAGAAGGTTCCTGCAGGCTTGCCATAGCTCAAGTTAATACACTAGCTTCTGTAATTGAAAATGAGAGTCCAGTGAACTAAAACTGATGCCCTTGTGCATAAGCAAATAAACACAGACTGCTTTTGGCCAGGGACACACGTACACACTGCCCTCAGCACGACAACTACATCCCCAGAAAGGATATTTACTTTCAACTCCTAACTCAGTTATACTGATAAGTGTCTCTCTCAATGACCACATCCAAACAAAATGCATAATTTAACAATTTATCAAGACCCATAAGTCTAAAAATACAACTGAAAAGAAAAAACAGATCACAGTTATGCTGACTTTTGCAATAAAGCTTTTTTTTCTTTCAAATCACTCCAATAGTGATAATAGGCTTTAAAAAAAAATCTTAGCACTACCTGTTAGTGTCAAGCAAGCAAATGTATCTGCACAGGGCAGACAGGAATCACGCATACAGACCAACCTGCTGCAGTTCCTAGTAGTTTTGGAGTTAAAATCTCCAGGTTTGCATTTTACCAGCAAGTGCAGTAAGGATCATTTTGCAGCTTTCATGTGCAGAGTGGTCTGCAGAATTTTCAGTTGGAGGTTCATCCTACTATGCCAGATCCTTCATTAAAGACACCTGGACTCCAAAGAATCATCCCCACATGCCTGGTAGACTGGTCTCTGGGCCAGGTGCTACAAGAATCCCTAACCACAGGTAACTCTTAACAGAGGATTAACCTTTTCCAAAACTTACATCCTGGGTTTTTTTTGCCCAGCTGCACCCATGTAAGCAAAGTTACCGTCACCTCTTATTGGATCTTCCATTCACAACACCAGGGTTAGGCCCAGAGTTGGAATTAAAGCATCATTCATTCTCTTTAAAGTATGTCAGTCAGCAACAAACAGGATTAACAGGATAATTTGTTAAGAAAAATAGTTGTAGAGGCAAAGGGGGTCATATAAGGAAGACAAATTTTAGAGGGAAGCAAGATTGCAGAGTGTTCTCCTAAATTTTCAAAGATCTCAGTGTAGCTGCATAATTGATATAAAAATAGCTATGAATGACTGTATCATTATTTATTAATGGTGGTGATTTTAGTGTTTTAAATTACAGTTATGGCACTATTTAAACATAACTATCACAGACTAAGCTGGATGAAATGAGTACCACCCATCTCTCCCCATACACACACACACACATATATCAGCACACACACAGAGGGGGTGGAACAGAAGTGCAGAAGTCTCAGCAGCCAACCTAGTTGTCCTGCTACACTTGCCTAAAAACAAGCGTGGCACACTGCTGTATACTGGCCCATTCCCATGGTTGCTAAGACACACATATGTATACAGACATCCACATTTAAACATGGAAAAATCCTGAAGACAAGTTCTTTCCAAACTGAAGATTTGACCTTGTCAGCTCCTACTGCCAGATCTATGTCCAAGTGCTTCCACCAAGGTATCTCTAACAACATAGACATCAGTGCCTTAAACTATGGAAGTGTTGTTTAAATAAAATCTTCCTTATTTGATTTATACAAACACTATAACTAGACATAAGATGTATGAGTGTGTGTTTGAAAACCACAGAAATGTTTATAGTGGAAGACAGGAAGAATTAAAACAATAAAACAAAAAACTCCAAACACTTACTTGAAAAGACTCGGGATACTGATTGCTTTCTTGCTAGAAAAGCAAAGCTATGATGTGGCTTAAGTGAGCTCTTTAAATAATTTTTCTGCATTTACAGAAGTCTACCCACATCAGCTCTCTAACAGGAAAGTTAGAAATCTCTTTTACATGAAGATTAAGATGTTTTATAATGGGAAGAAAAATGCAAAAATGAGGAAGACCGTCACACTTTGTAGAGACTGTAAAATTGACATACTCTCCCGTTTCCTTCAAGGATGACATCTGTGTCCGTTGATCTGTAGTTCAAAGAATTCCAGTTTGGTAAAATAAAACTGTCACTACACTGCATGTGCACACAGGTATCTGCAAAAATAACTTCCTTGATCAAAAGGAACTTCTCCAACCGAATTTCATTCACAATCAATCCTCAGAAAAAAGCTTGCATGCTTTCTCATGACTGGAAGGATATCACAGTGTTGATTTTATATACAAAGTAGGATCTATTCCAGTATACCCGAGTAAAATAATTCACGTATGGAGAATAGTTCATCTTGATTTCATGACAAAACCGTCCATATTTTGAGTAGGCATAACTGTCGCCTTCCTCACAAACCACCTGTCAGAGAAGAAGAAGATCTAATTAAATCCTGAAGATAAGTGGTTACAGAAGGCAATTCTGTACATTTAATTTACTTCTGTATTCCGTGAAGTTCACCTACAATAGACATTTAATTTCAATACTGTACAATTCCAATAAACTGACAATATATTCCTCTATAATTTGTTTACCCTTTGTCAGGATAGGAGATACTAAAACTAGTGTGCTTTACTCATATAACAAAGAACAATGGCAGTGGAAATTAGCCACGTGCCCCATTTACCCAGCACTTCAGACCCGACTGGCACACAGCACACCACCTCTGCAGGGAAGGCAGTTCTCAATCACCTTTTCCAGGCCAAATAAGTTTGGCATACCTAATAAAGACTGGAGACACACACACATCACCCTATAGATTCCAACCAATTGACTTGGAAACAAATTGCTTGTGTGTTTTAGCATCTGCTATCCAGTATCATTCTGATGGCCCAAGTTTACATGTGTTTTAAAAAAAGGCAGCAGGTTAAGTGAACGGAGAAAAATCTGTTGGCGGCTACCAAACACCAAAGTCATTCAGCATAAGACTGCTAGAAAACATCTGTCCTGCCCTAACAATGATCATATACTCTCAGCCAGTGTCAGAAAGAAGATCTCTAGGATAAACTAGGACTAACAGGACATAGTCTATGCCAGAAATTAATACTTCAACACAGCAATTTGGAAAGCAGAGTCATAGACCTGTCAGCAGCAGAACAGCCAGCCCACTGTCTCACTGACTTTGAGAACAAGTAAATCTGCAGTCTCCAGCTACATGTGCACTAGCTTCTATTAGTTTGGAAAGTCTTGATAATTTTTCCAAAATGACCTAGACAATTTTTGTTAGCAAGCAAACTGAGAGGTTTGTTTCAAAGCTTTCTGAGAAAACACAATGTATCAACTTTCAGCAATAAACCACAGCAACTTTCTGAAAAAAAAATAAAATACTTTATTCCTTTTGGCCATTCCACTAATTTTTTCTACAACTAGCATTTTTAGTATCCAACCCAGTAAGGACTCAGCCACAGACAGAAAGTGTAAGTGAAGTTCATACCAGCCAACTACTCTTCATCTAAAAATATTGAATGCTTAGTTGTCTACATTTAAATGTATATACACCAGTTGTTCTGTTATTTTGATTTAGATTACAGACATTCAACAGAACAGATTTTAACTGAAACTCTCATTGTGATCCTTCTTTTCCTCTCCTTAATCTCTCAACCAATCTTTCCACCAGCTGTGGCAAAACCTGCCTCCTGGGGTACTAACCCAACTGGAAGGCTGAGCTGAACAGACCTGTAACTTCATCAGTACCAAACAGGCTGTACTGAACTGAATGGCAGGCTGATCCTCATCCCAGGCAGAATTTTGGAAGGACTGAGTTTATCCATTTTAAAATTTCATCTTTAAAGCTAGTAAAGAATGCCCTCTGAGGCAGGACTGTACTGCTTTTGTAACCACCTCTTCAGCTGTTACAGTCTTAAACATTTCTATATATTTAAATGTTATTTAATGATTAGCATATGTACTAGGATGGATTTGGGCAGTTAAAGAATAGCATGGGGTAAGACTACAGATGTATAAGATAAACTAAAACTTAATTGATCACTTTTAAAATTCCTAAGTCTTTGCCTACACGTCAATTACAATCAGAAAAATGTGACATGCATTATAAGATTTCTTTTAAAATGTATTATTTATGCATCCAAACATTCATTTTTTCCTTACTGTTACTTACATGACCATTGGCAATATCCAACAGATCTTTAACTCTACATCCTCGTACAGGTCCCACTTCATTGCAAATTGAATCTTCAATAATCAGAAAATTGGCTTTGTAAGATGTCAGTATCTTATAAATGTCCTCCGCTGACCTCTTTGAGTAGATCTGATAAATCTATAAATTAAGAAACAATGTTCATGCAGTGCAAAAATCGGCGATAAATTAAACATCTGGGAGTCGTGGCATTTGGAATGCTGCTCACATGCAGTGGGACTGGCACCAAACAAATAATTTGCATTGCCAGGTGGCCTTGGAGGCACAGAAGAGCAATGTCAACTTGAGTGTTATGAGGAATGTTACAAGGCCATCTTCCTCGACGCATTAACATCTAGAGTACTTCCACACATCTCTATCAGGCACTTCAGTCTTACATGATGGAATCACTGTTCACACACACACATTTATGGAACTGGGCACTCACATTTTCATTTCTTTTTAGAAGATCATCATCATTATATAAAGGCAAGCTCGACACCATCCATCCAGTACAAAGCTTGATCACACCCATTAACTGTGGGCTGCCTGCAAACACAGCAGCCACTGGAGCCTGTCGTCTGCAAAAGCAACAGCAACACACAAATCTGAGCACAGGATGCATTTCTCAAGACAATGTTTTTAATTTTAAATGCTGCAGATCTTCTAAGGTGCTACAGTATGAATTGGAGGGCACAAAGGTATCATTGGGGGGTCTAACGCTGCAGTGGCAGCAGTTTCCCTGCCAGGAAAAGCTCAGACCTGCAGCAATATGGGGTTTGCAAGGAAGATCTCCTGCTGGGACAAGGGCTGATGGTTGTTCTCCTCCCCTCCCTGCAACCCATGGAGCACCATTCAGAGAGGTCCTGGAATGTATTAAACTATTGCTTTTCTGAATGGTTGCTGACTTGAGACAAAACAAGCTTGGGAGGGAGGGTAAGTAGGAGGAGAAACAAGATGTCTTGTAAGGGAAAGATTTGTGATTATTTTCATTTGGTCTCTAGGAACATGTATTTAATCATCCACAAGTAAACAGTCTCATGATACAGAATAAGGTTTACAAGTAATTATGTTTCTGGCTTTGGTTGCATCTTTTGACTATTTCTATTGCTGCAACTGTGAAAGAAAACAGTCATTGTCACACTTTATTACAGACTTTGGGCAACTCTTCCTGCAGAGAAACTTCAAAATTAATTCAGAGAGAAACTTGAAAGAAAATACACTATAATAATGACATTCAATTAAAATTCCAACGTGGACACCTAAGTATATCCTTAAGGAAAAAAAATAATTCCTTATTTCCCTTAAAAATATGAACAGCTGCTACAAATAAGGGTAGTCAAATTGCTCTTAGCTGAGTGAATCTCAGTGCAATTCACCATGATTAATTATGTACTTGAAGTGTAATATATGCAGACTAATGCAAAAGCCATTAGGTACTTGGCATTATTCCACTTGCTGCCTTGAAGAGCTACAGCAGTGACAAACAACATACACTACTGTTAACAGAAAGAAGAAATTGGCTGGAACACCATAATTACTTGTCTTTTCTGAAGAGGAACAGGTTGACATTAAAGACTACATAAATATAGAAAAATATTGTCTAAAAAAATACAGTTAAAGGTAAGTTGGTTATCTGAAAACACAGGATCTAACTTTCAGAGAAGTGCAGTTCCTAGTGACACAGTTCAAAGTTAGACTGAATAAGGCCAGAACCCAGTTTTGAAACTCTTGGTGAGAAGAATGATGTATCTGTGAAAATAACTTGACTCAGAATTAGCTGTGTTATATGGCGCAGTATGAACTATATATCAAAGGTCAGGATTTGCTGTGTCCTGCCCAGCCAGCCCTGCCTTTCCAGCCTTCTGGTCAAAGGGAAAGTTTGAATCATACATGTTACATTGCATGTTTTTTTGCCTGAAGTCTCTAAATCCTTACATTCAGGCATGTCACTTCACTGGCTCATGCACACAAGAACTTCAGTGTTTCTGTCCCCTGTGGAACTACAATCAACATGAATCCTCTAATCTACTGAGAAGTTAGTGTGTGAAGCACCAAGTACTAAGATCTCCATGTTTATTTGGGAATTAGGTCTAGCAATGATCATAAATACGATTTGCTTGCATGTTCCGCAGTCTTCTCCTCTTGGAATCAGTGATAAATTCTTGGTTATTTCTGCTTTAAGTACAAGTTTCTCCTCCCATCTCTGCTTACATCATGTAATGACTTCACAAGAGAAAACTCAGGTTCATACAGGCAGCTCCACAGAGCACTTGAGATGAAAATACCCTGACATAAAGAAACAAAACAGAAATGTAGGACTTCATACTTACTTTATCCACGTCATGAGTTCTACTGTATCAGGATCATAGAATTCTTGCAGTTCAGAAAGCTCTGTCATTATCCTAGGGAAAAACTGATGGAAACATATCTTTGATTACTTGCAGTTAAAAAAAATAATCTATAGAGCATCTCATTACATGAAAGCCTTAAATAACATAATAGAAATGGGTTTCCTCTAAGTTTTCCCTCCTGACTGGTACTTTTGTTTGAATATTTTGCAAAACACACTGTTGATACTTACCAGACAGCAGGAGAACTTCTCCAAAATAAGTACATTAAACACAAGTTCTCATCTCTCTCTATTTTATTAGAATACTTATAATTAAAAAATGGGACATCACCCCCTGCAAAAAATAATGTGGGTAATCTGCACTGGACTTTCCTCAGACTTTCACTTCAATGACTGCAGTGAAGGACAGTGCACTATATTGTATGAAGCAGGATATCTCCGTTAATACTCTTAAACAACATTTTGGGAAAAGAAGGCATTCTGGGAAGTCAGACAGAATGCCATTTCCTTGAAACCAGCCCAGATTGCAAACTTGCACCACAGCTTCCCTATCCTGTCAGGATTGGGAGGTAAAAGAACTGGGTCTTTTATTAAGATGGGCAATTTTAGAATCAGAGAACCATTTAGGTTGGAAAAGACCCATAAGACAGATTCCAAGCATTAACCCAGCACTGCCAAAAACCACCACTAAAACATGTCCCTCAGCACCACTTCTACATGTCATCTAAATGCCTCCAGGGATGGTGACTCCACCACTTCCCTGGGCAGCCTGTTCCAATGCTTGACAACCCCTTCCATGAAGAAATTTTTCCTAATATCCAAATTAAACTTCCCCTGGCACAACTTGAGGATGTTTCCTCTTGTCCTATCACCTGTGACTTGGGAGAAGAGACCAACCCCCACCTCGCTACAGCCTCCTTTCAGGTAGCTGTAGAGAGCGCTAAGGTCTCCCCTCAGCCTCCTTTTCTCCAGGCTGAACAACCCCAGCTCCCTCAGTTGCTCCTCATAAGACTTGTGCTCCAGGCCCCTCACCAGCTTCATTGCCCTTCTCTGGACATGATCCAGCACCTCAATGTCTGTCTTGTAGTGATGGGCCCAAAACTGAAGACAGTATTTGAGGTGTGGTCTCACCAGCAGAGGGGAACAATTCCTTCCCTAGTCCTGCTGGCCACACTATTTCTGATAGAGGCCAGGACACTGTTGGTGTTTTTGGCCACCTGGGCACACTGCTGGCTCATATTCAGCCATTTTCTAAGTCCTAGAGATATTTTGAGCATTTATCAGCAGAAGGCATGACTAGAAGCTGGCCAGCCTTTAGGGGTTTAAGTATGTTCATGCTGTTGTAAATGCCAAGTGGAAGCTACTGGATGCTGTCTTTTTTTGAAAAGGATAACGTTTACAGGTTATGCCAGACCAAAGGGACAACTTTGAAACACCTGGAAATGGGAGCCTGCTTTTAACTGAGGAGTTTCCACCCCCACTATGTGGATATTTCACTTGTCAGGTGATAGCAGACTACAAGCAGACATTGTAGGGTTGCACAAGAACAGCTGCTGTATGTTCACATCAGAGCTGAAAGCTGTAGCAGTGTCATTACACATTTATATGCCTAAACTGTCCCTCGACCAGAAGATGACAGAAAGAGGAACCACTACTGCCACCCCAAGGAGAACCAGCTTCACTTATCAACCAGAGCCCTTAGAAAAATCTAGTTAGATGAGGGACCGTGCCAGACTGAGTCAAAAGGCAGCCAAGCACAAAGATGCTGAGCTCTACACTCGGCCGTTTACAGCCACAGCAACAGATTCAGAGCCTCGAGGCATCTGTCCCGTTACTATTAATCAAAGTTTCCAAGCTATGAGTTATGAACCTGGAGAAAAAACTGTTCACCACTGCTTAAAAGCAAATGCTGGATCTGCACGGATGAAGCCCTCTAGAGTTCAAACCTCCACACTGCTTTTACTAAAAAATAATCTGAAAGAATTCTTTGGTCAACTAACCTAGTTTTCTCTACCGTAATAGATTTCATAACTCTTTTGAGCAACTTTTTTTTGAGTAGCTTTTTTCAGAAGAATATCCATTACTCCGGCAGAAATGTGTAAGTCAGATCACATTACAACTGAAATTGCTATAAGATAGATGTTACAAAATCTGTTAAAACACTGCTGGTCAAGACTGCCTTTTATATTTAAATGCCTTTAAAAAAAATATTTGAATTCTTATAAAACTATTCAAACTACCTATTTTGAAGCTATGTCAGTAGAGTAGAGACTTACAGTTTACGGGATATTTACAACATTTTTTTGCATTTCTGGAAGTTTAAAAACTAATTTCCAAATACTCTTTCCCCTGGTGACTTGCAATAAAGATGTGTTTATTTTAAACCTGGCAACATCTGTAGCTTGTCTTGCCTGTACTGTAGGATACACACACCCTGACACAGTTTCTGCACAAAGGATTTAACTCCATTATAATTTGACGGGAGCTTTTCAAACAGATTCTTTACGTATGACCTTCCACAATTTTAGTTCCATTTAACCTTACTCCCTCTCACTAAAACTAAGATTGTGGCAACACAGTCTTTAATAGCCCAAGTTTTTATTTGGCAGTATTTTCTTTGTTGAGTCACACTTATATATCCAAAGCATAACAGTTGCATATAATAAAGTCTTTGTTTAAATTTAAATACTTCTTAATTACAACAAGTGATTGTTAACAGATTATATTGTCAAACACTTCTTACTGGAAAATGTAAACAGTTTTGTTTAAAAAAAACCCAGAACAATCCAAGCATATTTTCAGTGGATGACAGCTTTTATTTCATATATAATTCATTTCACTAAATGTATCTCATTATAGTTGCCCATCATGTTGACTCATATTGTGCCCACATACACAAGAAAAACCAGAAGGTGCTTTTCACAAAAGGTACTTTTCTTACCTCTTTCCACAAGCTGAATCCAATTATTGTGGGAACTGCCATACTCAGAATGAGAGCCTAGAAAATACATGTTAGAAAAAATAAGATTATAGACCATTCTCCAGTTTTGGACTGCCTTTTGATTCTGTTCATATAGAATCATAGAATGGTCAGAGTTGGAAGGGACCTTAAAGATCACCAAGTTCCAACCCCCTGCCATGGGCAGGGACACCTCTCCCTACAGCAGGTTGCTCAAAGCCTCATCCAGCCTGGCCTTAAACACTTCCAGGGATGGGGCATCAACAACTTCCCTGGGCAACCTGTTCCAGTGCCTGGAATATAGGAGGCTACATCTGTGCCTGAAACATTACTATAACAGCAGGTGAAACTTTAGGGTTTTCTACCAGGCAAAAACTCTCCACAAACAAGAATCTGCCTAATTTAGCATGGAAGAACTTATTTGACCTATGATAACTTTACCATCAATATTAGGGATGGTTAATTACAACTCAAAATAACAATGATGCAATGTGCACGTGATGTAGGGAACAGAAAAAAAAGTAAATATCTCACATACAAACACAATGAGATAATGTGAGAAAGGGAAAGAAGTATGAAGCAATCATTTCAAACTTTTGCTTTTGTTCAGATCAACACTATTGATGTGCAAAACCCAGAAACCCATTTTTCAGCACACCATCATTCTTGCTGACGTGATTTCTGCTCTGCAAAAAGGAGAAAATAGCTTGTGTGGTACAGGAAACATTTGGTAAGGAATGCACACAAGGTGTTCTCTTGCTAATAAACTATTAACACATCTACTGTGTTAACAGCAAAAAAGCAGGTCTATATAGCAGAAAGCACAAGGTATATAATGGAATGTGTTTACCATGTGCTTGAACATCTTATCACTCCTTGACTGGAAGAACACTGAAAATGTTTGTTGTAACAGCACATGGCATTTCCACAAGTGATGCAGTGAACCTCTAGGTATAAAGTATTTATTACTACCAGCCTCTTGAAATTAAGGTAATATCCCACCCTTTTTTATTAATGAAACAAATGCACAAAGTTGCTAAAAACTGCACAATGACAGAGAGCTTGAAGTCTCAAAGATTTGTTGAAAGAAATTAAACAGATAAACAGAAGAGAGATGAAGACAGCCCTGTGTCTCATAAGGAAAGGCTGTAGCATGAACACAACTTTATCACCAGGTGCCAGAGAACATGTGAAAGCCTGACATTAAGAATGAAAGACACAGCAGCAGCAGACTATGAGAAATCCACTGAACTCACAGAACTACATCCTTTGTAACAGTTTCTTCTATAGGTCTTAGGTAATTGTTTGAAAAGTTATGTGCTTACTAGCTGGAATTCCCAAGCCATTGGCAACAGCAACTCACCAGCAATATTGGATGCACAGCTTTCAGTCGAAGCCACTTGAAAAGCGTCATCCAAAGCTCGGGAGAGCACACACCAAATGCAGCAAGCATGCAAACGTAAGGCGTCCACAGATATTTTGTTCTGAAAAACATTGCAATAACCTAGTTGGGACTCTGCACGTGCCTCTGTATTCAAGCTATTTATAAAAACATTCAGATTTTTTTCATTTCAAACACAGTCTTGGATGTTCAAGCAATCCGAGATAAATTTGATGGCACTGAAAGGTAAACCAAGGAAATCTCTAGCAGAAGAGCAGGCACCTGATTATCTGCTGCAAGATGTAGGAGCAAGATCCAAGGTCAAAGATGACAAAATCCTTCACAGAGTTCAGGGGAGGATGAAAGGAAAACAAAGAGACTAGTAAAGTCACTTGGCTGTTGCGGTTTTCCAGCCAAGCAAGGATAAAAAGCAGCTATTCAGCAAAGCTGTACAAACACTGTACTATAAGGGAGTTCCTGAAGAAAGGAAAGGAAAACATTTAATACACAATTTATGATTTGCTGGTATTGTCTGCCTCAAGGATAGACTATTCAAGTTAAGACAACTACATGGTAACCCAAGTCTGCCCACTTTAAGAATTAGTGAATATTCAGATTTTAGGATGAGGAGCATAACACAAACACAAGTCTGCCACCTTCAAACTGATTTAGCTGAGGGCCAAGATTACAACAACAACATCTTTCAAACATTATTAGCTTCTGTAGCTTTAAGGACTAACATAATACCTTTGAAAATTTTGCTACTGCTTTAACATGTCAAGCAAATGTATACTTCATGCTAGCCTAGACATGAGATGGATAAGAAATATTCCATGGCCCAATATTCCAGAACACAGACTGTTCATCAAAACACTACACTAGATCTTGCTAGAATACAATATATGAAGAATTACAGCACACTTAAATTACACTTAAATATAATAGAGAAAGTGAAAAAAAAAATGCTTCAATTAGTGTCTCACATTTTGGCTACATTAAAGCTTGGAAAAAACATTAAAGAGACCAAGCACAATTCATCATACACCTGTATCCAATTTATAATCAAAGTGATCTTTGCTGTCTCCCCTACTAACCACTGTGTATGCCAAATACATTTCTGCAAAGGGGTGAATTTCAAAGGGGTGAATGGTGTATCATGTCCAGTTAAGAACTCTCTGTTGCTTTCAAAAGAGATACAGCAAAATCAGACTTACCCTTCCAAACACATCGCTAGACAACCAAGTAAAATTGTGTGAATTACATGATAAACTATTTCTGGCCTCTCTCCAATTCGACCATCCTCAAGTTTAACTGTCTCTTTCAGTGGTTCACCACTGCAGTTGGAGAAAATGAGACATCACTTAATTCAGACATTATCTCAGGCAAAGGTGCCAATAAAAATACTTTTATGACTGTTAAGTCAGCAGTATATTGAAATCATTCCGTGTCATATCATACAGTATTGCTGCACTGCTTATTTGGGGTTTGTACTCCATCAATGATCTACCAGTACCCACTGTCCCTTGTTTTGGACTGAAACCTCTCTGGAGAAATAGCTCTGAATTAATACAAAGGGATCACTGCCTATGACCATGGATCCTGTTTTAAGGTAATTCAGCAACAAGAGACAGTCTTAAATTTAAGAGCATGCACACTCTGCAAACATTTACATGAAGCATGCTGTAAGCATGCATTCTAAATAAGTTTCTTGATAACATTAGCTTGGTGAGGAATTATGCAATCTGTAGGATGATCACTGTGTCCTAAAAGGGTGTACATATTTGATACAAAGTAAGATAACAAAAACATTTTTAGTCACATTATTATAAATTCCACTAATACATTATAAATAAAAAACACAACCAAAATCTTACAACAAATGTCCTTCTATAAATGAGATAGTAAGGTAAACAACAGATAACATTTTACTCAGCTATGATGTGGTTTCAGGTTACAATTTTATAATAAGTTTCCTCATAAAAAAGGGAAAAATATTTGAGATTATTAACTGCTTCAAAATTAAAAGAAAAGAAAAAAAAAGGGAAGAAGGTTTATTTTAAGCTTTTCTTTAAAAAGGTGTTGTATGTACTGGAGTCATTGAAGTAGCTATTTCAACCGCTAGTAAAAAATCAGAAGTTGGTTTCATTGTTTTAAATGCACTGTCACACACCCAACCTGACAAGCATTTTCATCTGCAGCAGTATAACCTTTACCTATTAGAAGTCTTGGCCCTTGAAAAAAATCTATTGATTTTTGCTTCAGACAAACAAGAAACTTGCCCTAATACCAGAGAAGTTACACCATTCATCTTCTAGCAGGAAGAGATAATTTCCCAGCCATTGAGTTTCCAAGACAAGTTACACGAGGATCTACGCTGCTGCTATTCTTAGTCTGTAAACAGAGAGCTCCACTAGCCCTTCTCTCAAGGGAACTGTGAATCACTGAGAAACTAAAAATAATTGAGTGAGTTTTACTTCAGCTCTGTTCTGAGCAGCAAAGGCGGATGGACCTTATCACAGCAAACAAGAGTTTTAAAAAAAGACCCAAAACAGTGAAGCGTTAGAAGCCTGAAATCCTCTCAACTCCACCCATCTCATCCTTCACAGTATGTAAACTTGGAAAAAAACCCCACCAAACAAAACCCCACCAAACTCAAAAACAAATCCTCCACCAACAATCAGATAACTTTGCTGCTGGAAGGGGAAAACAGACAAAATATCTTTCTCCCTGGCAACGGGAAGAGCCATAAACATTTCACAAAACATGAGCCAGAGGTCTGCAGGACTTGCACCTATGGGGAAACACGCCAATGACACTCCCTGTCCTGAGTGGAGGAATGCTCCAGAAGCTCATGACTCAAGGACCTTCTTTAGAAGCCTCTGGTGGGCCTTTTCCCTGGTGCTCACACCCCGCAAGCCCAATGCTGCAAGAAACTCTGGAGCAGCAAACACCACGACCATTCACTTAAGACACCCATGAACCTCTTATTTTTAACTTCTTATTTTTCAGTGTAAATAAGTTACTTACCAAATTCTCCTAAAAATGACCTGAGTTACAGAAAAAAGGCAGATAATTAATACTAAGATATAGAAAGGCAACAGTGATGACTGTGTTAGTCGCAAAAAAAAGTCTTGGGAGGGTGCCTGAAGAGATTCTTGACAAAGGAGCCAATTCATTGTAAAATTCCTAGTAAGGCAAAAACATCCCATTAAAAACAATCACAATACCCCACAGATTAGAAAAAAAGAACCCAGCACACAACCAATCACAGTTTAACCCATTCATGTCACTGGAAACTATTTGAAATCAATCTTTGAGAAGTCATGCTTTTATCATTTGAAACCACTTTGCAAGTACTCTTTAGACTAAAAGCTCATCTTCCAAAAAAGAATCTGTGATCTGAAGAGCCCAGACTGCAACTCTTTCATATCACAAAACCCCAGCCTCCCATACAACTCCATTACAGGGACCACAAAGCATTTCCTTGTCACAGTGGATTAAGATTTTAGAGATATTGATACAAGAAGGTATGTTTGTCCTCATTCCAAACGGGGAGATGAAGAAGGTAAAGTGGTCATCTGAGATCACAAACAAGCCCGAGGCACTGCCAAGAATAGAATCTTAATGCTGAAATTCTAGTTCTGTAGCTGAACCCACTCGATCATTCTTCTTTCTCAATTAATGAGTAGAAAGGTTATATATTGTGCCAAGAAGCACTACCATTGTGTATTCTCAACTGGAATTGGTGCAGCATGTGATGCCGTGAATGCATTCTGGTCTTATTTTGTTTTGCTTTCCTCCCTCTTTTCTTTTTCTTTTTCCCCAAGGGAAGACTGGAGAACTGAGCCACTTTCAATTAGACAGAATCAGTTTAAAGATTAACAGCTGGGCATGTCCAAACTGGCCTTAAAAGACAGATCTTGAAGCTCTTGTGCTGCACACCAGAATTCCAGCCCACAGCTACACAGTTTTCTAGCCGCAGTTGCACTCAGTTTGTCTCAATCACTGGCTTCATTGCAGAGTTTGACATCCTGAAAGTAACATGTAGCAAGTCCCCAAGGGAAAAAAACTAAAATCCATAATACCTGGTAGCTGAATAAACTGAAATCCTGACCAGAGGCATTTCTTTCTTTTCTTGCAAAACACTTAACAAACATACATGCATGTTCTTAAGCAATGCATTTTAGTCAATGTCACTACATCTTATCTTCCAAAATTTCCCCAACGATTTCAGTTATGTGTGATGTCATTTTCCACTTCTTCCCCTGAAAGGTTGTGAAGCAGTTTTGTAAGAGAGATGCAGTTCCCAGGATAGAGTCTCAGTTCCCGTACAAAATTGCAAGTCTTGGCTTGGGTCCAGAAGGTGTCTCAGTCCTTACCAATATCCCATTTTGAAGTTTTCCAGAAAAATCTGTAGCCACGATGTCGCCTTCTTGTAGACCAACATTCAACTTTTTTACAGATGTGAGCACTTTGTCTTAAAGTCCCAACAATTCCCTCTGACTTTTAAGCTGTCCCTCGTCCTAATTTCTTCTCAAAACATACAGAGAGTAATTTTGGGGTTGTTATTCTTAGAAAACTAAAACCAAAAATCCACAACCCAACTCTGCTTTGAGATAGTATCGATAGTTCATGAATCTTTTCAGAGTCCTTTCTTTTCCAGGCTATAAAAAGTTAGTATCACCACCTTTACCCTATTATCTTTGCTTTCAAGTCATATTAGAAACACTAAATATGGTAGAGAAAGTTTTTGCTCTTCAACATCGAAAGAAAAATCCATTGAATTCTTTCACCCCAAGGCAAGAAAAATATTGAGGTGCCTCAGAAATCTCAAAATTCTAAGTAAATTCTGTCTATGAATCTTTTTTTAAATTAAATCTTTAAGCCAGGCAACAAATACAAACACTGTTTCCCTAACTCCTCTATAAAATTCTCACAAGCCACTGAAATGTTACACTTCTTAGAGCAGTTTTAGAATTTCAGATACTTTAGAAGGTGTAAAGAGTTTAAGAACTTACTTTGTTGTGTTTAAGCCAAGTTTTACTTCAATGAACTTCAGCAAATGCTCATTTTCTTTATGAGGAACGAACATCTGAAAATTAATTTAGCAGAGAAAAATCTTATCCAGTGCTGGAAGCAGCTTTCATGTAGTTTAGATTACAAAAAGTCAGGGGAAAAAAAAATCAACTATTCAAGATTTAGTTAAAACTAACAAATTGGATTAAGTGTGCCAATTATGGTACTGGTGTGGTAGTGTAAATCTTCACTTACATAAATCTATCTTTAGAGTTTCCTTGAGAATACCATTGCCTTCATTTCATTCATGTACCCCAACAGGAGGGCAAGTGAAAAGTTGTAAGTTGTCAAAAGACCACCAAGCAGTGTAAAAAGGATCATGAAAAATGGACGTAACTTAGCCCCAAGCAAGCCAAAGAACACTGTGTTTGGCCCCACTAAACAACAGAACTGCAGCCCAGCAAAAGTTAGGAGCATCTGTAATCTTCACTTAAATTGTTTTAGCAGTCAAAAGTTCTGTGTGCTGTCTACGTAATTTAACTCATATTTTTCAAGGTTTAGTTTTGCTTTCATAGAGAAACAGCAAGGCCAGCCAGGCTGAATGGTACAAGAAAAAAATCCAGCCTAAGCATTCTCTCAAACTTTTAAGGGTTCACTAGTTTCTTTATTTTTTAAGTCAACACTATTAATTAACACAACCAGGGTGAGTTTGAGACATAGAGGAAAAGCATAATAAATTATGTAAAAGACTAGAAGCAGCAAGAGGGAGTTGCTAATAAAAACACAAGGTCAGGCTCTAATTCCATTGTGTAATCTCAACTCCTCACTGACTCCTACAATAAGCGAAGGTCTCTGTTCCCATGTTCTCTTTGAAATTTAATTGAAAATTAACATCTACTCTGAAACTACTCATGCCTGTTCCTGGCTACTGGGTCTTCTCCATGCACATGAATATTGTTTTAATACTCAGTCAGTTTCTAGAGGCCATCCAAGTTCTAAAAAAAAGTACATTTACGAAGTAGCTAAAGTGTGATTTAAAGAGTCCTCAACATAGAAAGGACATGGAACTGTTGGAACAGGTCCAGCGCAGGGCCACCNATTCTATGATTCTATGACTACTTCTATACTATGCCTTAACCTCAACCAAAAGACCAAAACCCCAACAAAAATCAGCTGCTTCATTTGTTAAACACTTTTTATATAGACACGACTCAATTTTTAGTACTCCAATTTGCTGTCAACTCTCAGATCAGTAAGCAACACTTCAAAAGACTTTGCCAAAATACATCTGCAACTTTCCGTTTAGACTTTGACAATTAAAATCAGTTTTTACAGAAGAATCTTACCTTTAGTAAGAAGTTAAGTGTCACTGTTATTGTAAGTACCAAGTAGATGTACATTATTTTCAGCAATCTTGACAGAAATGAACCTTTTTTCATGTTCATCTGCAAAAATATTTTAAGAATGCCATATCATTTGGAGTTCAGTTTAAATAACAAAAACTACACTCAGAGACAGAGGAGAGTTCAGTTACCTGAAGGCATTTAGAGAGCATTAAAGCTGCTACAAGACTCAGTAATGGTGACACTAGTAAGGCTGAATTTTCAAACTGCAAAAGGTACCCCAAAAAGAGAGAAAACAAGTAGATTTTGTATACTTCATGCACCTGTTGAAGAAACAAAATAAAATACAATGAAGTAAGATTACAGTGGGTATATGTCTAGCTTCCTAGAACTGCAGACAGCTGGCTCCATTCCTCTGTTAATCAGGAGATTAATGGATCTCTGTCCTCCACCTCATGAAATCTAGCAGCGTACTGTTTAGCTCTAGAAAGCAGTTCACATCAAAATGATCCTGCTCAGCCTCAGTAATTAGAGCACAATTCCTTTACAAGAATTCTGTATAAATGCCAAAAGTAGTAGTATTTTACAAGGTCTCCCCATTGTGTAACACCTCGCTGTGATGCAGCACGAAGCAGTAACCACAAGACAACAGTATAAAAACACACAATTTGTGTGGAAAAAATTGTCTACTGTAAACATTCACTTTCCTGGCCCTCACAGTAAGTCGTTCATTTAACCTGTCTCAAGAATACACAGTCACTGATACTTTATTACCTACTTAATTGATAAGCAGACCTTATAAACCCTCATAACTGATTCTTTAGACTTTTACAAAAACATCCATCATTTTCCCTATATTTTAAGGGTCCTGCTTTGAACTGAAATGGATCAAACATTTCCCATTGCTGAGGAACTGGAAAAAGAAAAAAGCAATTGAAAGAAAAGGTGATAAATTAAATTGTGTGTGTTTTGAAATGGAAGTTACAGCCAAGAAAACTAGTAGGCACACATGTAAGAAGTAGCACACATAGCATTGCAACACACAAAGTAAAAATGCCTTATTGTTGCAGCATTTCTAAGAACAATTTTGCAGAATAAATTCAAATACTTTCTTGTACTGAAAGATCAATTGGCCTTCAGCATCTCTCCAGCCTATTTGTTGGCTAAATCAGTACACAGTGGGCCACTCAGGGTGAAAATGAGCCCCTTAACTGCACAAAGTCAACAGCAGTTTCCTGGTTGGCCCCATCCTACTGTGGATAGGTAAAGGGAAAGAGGCAGTTAGGCCAAAAAGGATTCATGAATGAGTATCATTCATCACTCTTTCAGCTCTCCAAGGATGTTTCAGGTCTCAGAAACTTTGTTTAGCACCTGACCCTTTTGTTAGGAGACTGTCCCAACCACGGTGCTCCAAAAGCGAGTGAATTTAAAGACATTTTACTCTTCCAACAGACATGACATGTACTTCAGCTGGACCTAGGCTGGAAGATATTCAAGTCATTACTCAGCCTGCACCCTTTAGAGCTCCTGAGCAACATGTATGGTGGCCACTCCGAAGCCGTATTTAAGATCCCAACTATCAGGAGGCTGAACAGTTCTAATACCTTCTCCGTCTGTGCCAGGGCAAAGCTGTCTAGCAGAAAAAGAGAAACAGCCTGGACAAACAGGAGATAATGGCTGTATTCCCACATCATCATGAAGGTGTATGTTGAAGCACTCACCAAAAGGTAACAAAACTTCTAGAGATAAAAAGAAAAACAAAGAAAAGCATTAATTTCACACCTATGTCACTAAGTAACTCAGAGGTCATTAAAACAGAAACTATGGAAGTCTATTATTTTAAGAAATAACTAAAATTCTGAATTCAGATGCATTTAACAAGTTCTCAGATGGAAGAAAGTAGTTACCAAAACATTCCAGAACATTTAAAGCCAATCAGAACAAACATCTTGGACAGAGAGACAGGGAAAGGAAGTTACCAGCATCTTCTCTGAGCAACAGGAAGAGCAATAAAGCAGTTTACACTCTAAGAAAGATTCTGCATCAGTTAATTTTAAAAAGACAGCACACAGCTCACTCCCACTGAGCTTTACCAGTATCATTGTTCTTTCTGAACCCTGATGGGGCATAACGGGGCAGGGTACCAGTGGCTTAGCCAAAACCACACATGCCTAGGTGAAATCCAAGTGGCTGATTTGAAAAGCACAAACAAAACAACTGCAGACAGTGGGGCAATAGTGACAGAGGTAACTACTCCAGAGCACAGTTCTACCAGCAACTCTTTATTAAGAAATTAATTTTGCTTTACCTCAGCAGAACAGTTCAGGTTTTTTTTTAAATAGCCTGTGAGAGCTGCTACTTGACATGCAAAATATGGCAAAGCCCAATTTTCCCTTGATGGTATGGAGTAATCAATTCTTGTGGTATCTGTCCTAGAATAAAGTACAGACAAGCAAAATCATTAAAATATTTACTGAACAGAAATACCAAGGAAATCCTAAGCGTCCCTTCTTGCTGTGTGGCCTTGCAAGCAAACTATTCCTGTACTGGGTGTAAAGTAGTACTGGCACAATGTCACTGCTGATACAGGTCACAATTTAGTATCAGCATGGAAGTCCAATCTTTACTCATTTACACTTACTAGGTGGCATTTAGAGGACTGAAGTCAAAAAGCATCTGCCTCCAGCCTTTTCTGACCCACCACAACACTGTGAAAGCTGGACACAGCACTCACTGCTTCTGCCAACCTGCTCCGTGAAAATGGGGCCTTCTTTGGCCACGAGCGACACTAAATGGTCCTACATCCATGGGCAGGGCACCACTGGCATAACAGCAGCTTCTTACATGGCAATGAAAATCAGCTCATAGCTGAGAGAAAAGACTCCTTTCAGCTCTCACACAGTATGTTTTAAATGAGTCATTTAGGTGGTTGAGCACAACATACTTAGAATCCAAAGCAGTGCTCCCTCTTAGCAGCAGCACCAGCAGATACTCTGTCTACAGGGAAAATTCTGCCCAGCAAAACAAGAGGTTAAAGATGGATGGGGAGCACGGGCCAGTACAGCAGCAGGGTCTTCTCATGGAATGCCTTGATAGTATCTGCACAGTTAGAGCTGTAGGAGAAAGTTTTAAAAAGTGCTAAAGTGACTTAGAAGCACAAGTCACCCTTTCAAACGTGATCAAAAGCGTGTTTCAGAGGTACATAGTCTTCTTTGTGTCTATTATGCTTTTAAAAAAGAGCCTCTAGCTCCTTTATCATTTGTATATTTGAAAAAGTCACCTTTCATTTTTATCTCTGAAGCCTCTTACAGAGGCATATTTTGAGATTTTTTTAACCACTGGACCTTTCAACTTGTTAACAGCATTTAATCCTCTTTGCTGTTGAAAAAATTACAGATTTATTCACCATTTTCCCTACTTTTCACTATTTGCACAAGTTTGATTAACAGTATTTTCAGCTACTAATCACAGATCCGGTCATGATGACTCCACACTCCTAAATGACACTTCCCAACAGTTCAACCTTAAAGGTATATCTCTAACATTTTGCTCCTCCATAGTTCTTTTCTTTCAAGCGTTCTCAAGTTCACAGAAAGCCCCAGAGCTACTTGGTGACAAACCAAGAACCCAAACACAAGCTCTCATTGCCCAAATGAGGCTCCCTAGGACTGTGAAACATTTTCAAAAAAGTCTTGAAATCAGAATCATCTCAGACGATTCCGTTCTGCACAAAAACTACAAAAAGCAGATTAAAAAAATATCAAAGACACTTTTTACAAGAAAAATGCACTTGGTCGTCTCCTTTTGAGCAACAGAACAACCATCACAATATTTAGAGCTGGCCACAGAGAGCAATTATGTTTTATGGCAACTTCAAAAATTTGTTTTCATTCTTTACCAGCACAAAACAAAAACCTTCTGAGGAATGTTTTTGCAAAATGGAATTGTGTGAGAATACTCCTGTATTCACATACATACATGAAGTCAGTTCAATGGCATCATGAATGGTTTGGACAACAGGAGGCCTTTCCATTAAATAAAAGCATCATGAGAATCAGTGCTGGGAAATGCTTTATATTTAGCACAAGAGATTCCTCTCACAACGAGAACACAAAGTTTAACAGAAAGCATTTCAATCTTCTCTAATATTTTAAAATGTCTTATTGACAAACTAGATTGTATAAAGATGTTTTTCTTACCTGTTAATAATGAACCATGCTACAGTCAGCATTCCTGCCAGCCAAGTCCCACTCATAACCCAACTGGTTACAAACAATGCAGTCACATAAATTCCCTGCAGTCCAAAAACTATACCAATGTAGAAATACACTGGTTCAATAACTTCCTGAAATTACAAATAAAAATGAAGAGACATAGCGGCAACTGAGCTGAAGCTGGAAATGATTACTATTTACTATTTGCATACTGCTACCAGCATGCCAGGTGCTTTACAAACAGGTAAGAGACAGCCTCTGTTCTAGAAAAGTATGGAGCATGCTTTTATTTTGGGCTTAGGGAAAACAAAGCAGTGTGAATTCAGAGCACATTTCAGGACTCAGCTTGCTAGTGCCATGATTTTTGTGTTGGCTTTAGCATGAACATCGTATGTGTCAGACCTAATGAATCTATACTGCAGTGAGATATAAAGTTCACAGGACTACTGGAAGAAATTATGTTGGGGAGGAACTCAGAGAAGTAAAGATGAGGCAAAAATGGTTCTAAACAGAGAGAAGCACATATAAAATAAATAATAATAAAAGAAGAAAAATGGGAGAGGATACAAGTATGCAGCGTAAGCAGAACAAAGCCCAAGTAGAGCAGAAAGAGACAAAAGCTTTAACTACAAAGGTGGTTTTCCCTTTTATCTGTACAGGAATGGGTAGAGACAGTTACCACTAACAGATTTCTGTAGTCTGAAGGAGCTAACTTTCCTGTTTTTAATGGATAGCACAGATACTCTACAGTTTGTAGATGTAAAGAATAACAGACAGAAAAGTTCAGTGCATATAAATCCCAAAATCTTATGCCAGACTGACCAGAATTGAGGAGTACCTGAACCTGGTGAGAGGCTTAGCTCAATTCATTCAACAAAAATCACGTGTATTTCTTGTATACAACACAGAAAGTCTCACAGGCACATACACAACCACAACAAAAGCACAGAAAGTAGGAGAAATGCACATACTTCGCTACCAGATGCTTGATATAAAACACTGGCAATCAGCTCTGGGTATAAAGTCATTTGCTGGACGGCATTTATTGTCTTCAGTGATACTGTCTTATTGTTGTGTGTCAACTCATAAACACCTATAGACAAAAAAAATACATTATTCTTGGAATCATTTATTACTGCTGTTCTTAAAAGAAGTGACAGCGTACTCAAAGACAGGGGAAAAGAGATTTGATCATTAAAGCTAGTAACTGGTTCACCACGCCTAATATTAAAGGAAGGATAAATTTCTGTGCCAGATGCCATTCTACCCTACTGACTTAGCAACAAAGTTACTACCAGTTTTTGATCTACCCTTTAAATAGAAGGTGCAACACTAACCAGCTGAAGCACAGTCTTTTCAGTAAGGTACTGAAGCAGCCCTGGAACCGGTTACCTACACACCACCTTCACAGGAGGTTCTTAAGAAGTGAGACAAAGATCTAACAGGGATGAACGGGATGCATTAAATCTGTCTCCACAAAGAGGTCAGGCCTTGTCATCTTTTCCAGCCCTGCATTTCTGAGACTTCTAAGAATCACTCACTTAACACAATATGCCTTTGTATGGGATTGAGACGAAATTGAAGCTGGCATACTTGAAGGATACATCATTCTGAGATACTACAATTAAAAACTGACATCACTACTTAGGACAACAAAGGGAAGAGGAAAAATAATCCAAATTAGAGAAGAAAAAAAAAGAACAAAAACCCTAACAGCCAAACAAGATTTGTTTCTCAGCTCTGAGCAAATCTTGGTGTGTGGTCTGCAGTCAGTTTTCTGCAGGCTGAACGAGGTCTTGCTGGACTTACAACTGGGTTCAGCACTGCTATGATACACCTTTGCAAACTGGGTGCCCCTGCAATACCTAGTAGACACCCGAGTCTATCTGTCTGCAGAGGCAGCATGCCTGAATGAGGCAGCCCATGTGTCCACACGGGCAGTCTCCCCAGAGGTAATGAGGAACTGACTGTATCAAAGCCCTATTAGATATTACTGATGAGCTACACATCAGCTGGGTAACTGTTCAACCAGTAAAACAATACCTACAAAGTTTAACTGGCTTTGGATGAGGTTTCACGAGGGGACTGAACTAATTCAACTGCTGACCTCTGTGAGACAGGGTTGTTCACTCCCTCTTCTGTCTTGGAGTTCTCCCATCTTCTCCATGCTAGCCCAGGTGGCTTGTTGAACTCACTAAACTAGCACAAAAGTGTTCCATTTTCTATTCATTGCTTTAGTTTTCTGCTGGTTTAGGGACTAGGAGTCAGTGAGTTGCAAAGCCAGTGCAGGACAAAGAGCAGAAGTGCAAAGGGACGGCTTCCACTCCGTTTGTTCTCCTTCCTGTTGGTTTCTGTCTCCATCACTCAGTGCTCATCAACATCTATTCATCATAGCTGAAACCTCTGGCAGGAACAGGATTCAGCAGATCAACTCTTGACAGAAACAGTACCATCTTCTGACAGAGTATGGAAAACGGTCATTTCCACCCCGTATTCCCAAATTAAAGATCCATTATGCTTACATGGCAAAAAATCCCCTACACAGCATAGACAAACTTAATGATAACTTCCATATGGGGCACTATGAGAGTAATATTAACCCTATTCCAGAGTATTGATTAAAGGCAATCTGATGGAATACAAGATAGTTTAATATGGTTATTTAAAAGGCACTGAAAAGTTAGGTCAGCATGCAGCTTTTAATTAATCTGAGATACCTGTAGAAGATTATAAATTCAGTCTCCCCAGTCTGCAGGACTTTTTTTACTGTCTCCGAAAGGAACAGGACTTTTCAAGGTTAATAAAACAAACAGGCTTTGTACCTCTTTCAAAGGAAGGAGCCTTTAGCAGTTCTTTATAGAATGAGTAATAAATGGCGCTGTCACCCTGAAAAGTAATTTCTCGTTCAAGTTCCTAGGGGAAAAAAAAATATATATTCACCTCCTGCAATCTCTTCCCATAGAAGACTATATATTTTCAGATAGACTGGTTTTGTAATACGGGACATGGTTATGACTCCACTGTACATCTTCAAAGTATTCCTCAAAACATTAATCTTCACAGCACCTCTGTCAGGTATATAATGCTCTCCATAACTTAGCAAGCATGCTCAGAATCAGAGCAACTTAAAGCAGCACAAGATCCATGGGATCCTTTCATGTTCACTAACCTGAAATTCATTCAACTTTCCATACTTCACTAAGTAAGATAGTTCTTAAAAGAACAAACAAAAAGTCCATACACTCCTGTTGTTTAGCTTATGTGGTCCCAGTATGCATTTTTTTTTTTTCCTCCAAAACTTAGAAAGGTATTTCAGTGATAAAGGATGGCATGGGAAAACATATAGAAGCATTGGCTGGGCAGAGAATGGCTGGAGAGCAGCCCTGAGGAGAAGGACTTGGGAGTGCTCATGGATGAGAAGCTCAACATGAGCCGGCAGTGCG